>JAQZBX010039606.1:0-22978 GCA_029593785.1 Cabassous unicinctus
GATCCAAAACCTCTAAAAAATGAAGCCAACAAAATAATCAAATGAAGTCCATAAGAAAAGAAAATAAAATTTTAAAATTAACCAAAAAATGCAAAATTTTTAAAAAAACTGACATAATAAAAATTGTGTCTTTCTTTCACTGTAAGATATGTTGTCTTGTATGTACAGTGACATTTTCTTCCATATATCCCTCCAGTGTCTTATTTTTTCTTTTTATCTTCAAAAAAACCTTAGGATACAAAAAAGCAACATAGAGAATATAGGGGAATCCCATGTACTCAGCATCTTCCCCTTTTTCACCTCTCCCCTGTTAATAGCATTTTACCTACAGATGGCATATTTGTTAAAATTGATGTATAAATATTGAAGCATTGAAACTAATCATGGTCAATGTTTTTCATTATGCTTTACATTTTGTATCATACACTTTTATAGGTTTTGATGAAATTTGAAGTGGCCTGTATTCATTATTGCAAGAACATGCTGCACATGTTGAACAATTATAATGCCCTAAGAATGCCCTATGTTCTATCTATTCTATCATTCCCTCTGCTTCCCCTTGGAACCTATGGTAACTACTAAGTTTCAATTTTGGAAAAAAAAGATTCATAGTTACTTGCAATAATATTGAAGGCTTGATATATTGGTCTGCTGTCTTTTATTAGGTACTGCCTATGTTTCAAGGGATTCTTGTTCCTCTAATTGAGACCATAGCAGGACTCTCCACGATGGAAGTTTGACATTTTCTTGTTTATTGTGTGGGTCTCCACCCACTGATAGAGTGCACAATGACAAGATGAACACTTACATATTACATAGAAGCCTGCCCCAGGTGAAACTTGTCCCATATAAACCCCAAAATCCAACACCCTACACCAGTAACTCTCCCCTGCCATATTTGACAAAAGAACATTCTTAACATTGTAGTTTTAACATAGACCAGCACATCCCCAGACTTCACCTGCTACTTCCCTTGACCCTACCCCCAGTCCTACGGATAGTCCCACCCAAGCTGCAATCTTACTCCCCCTCAAAGACTATCACTGCCAAACCCAGTCACATCAATGCACCACTGCCACACCCATCCACTGCACAACTACATACTTCTACGTTATCGTAGAGTTTGTGCATATGGGCATCAGCTCACCACCCTTTACTCCCTTCTACCTCCTGTAAACCTATCTTCCAGACTCTAGCTCTGTGAGTCTGCTCAATTTGCTTAATTCATATCAGGGAGGTCATCTTTTCATTTTCAACCTATTTGTGTATTTTTATCTAAGGTGTATTTCACATAAACAAAATATTCTTTTGAGCAATTCACAAATTTCTGTATATTTGTGAATATTTTGAACTCTCCTTATTTTTTGAATGACAGCTTTGCTGGATGTGGAATTCTTGGCTGGAAGTTTCTTTTCTTTTCGTACTTTAAATATGTGCTAAATACCACATATTTACCACTGTATCCTTGCCTCCATTGTAGCAGATGAGAAATCAGTGCTTAATTTTATTGAGCTTCCCTTGTATGTGATGGATCTCTTTTCCCTTGCTGCTTTTAGTATTCTCTTTTTGTCTTGAGAATTTGACAATTTGATCAGTATATGTTTTGGGGTATGCCTGTTAGGATTCATATTGTTTGGAGTGCACTGAGCTTCCTGGACATGTTCATCCGTGTCCCTCAAAAGAGTCAGGAAATTTTCAGGCATTATTTCCTCCAACATTCCTTATGCCCCCTTTCCCTTCTCTTCTCCTTCTGGGATGCCTATAATGCATATATTTGCGTGTTTCATGTTGATATTCAATTACCTGAGTCTTTGTTGATTTTTTTCCATTTTTTTTCTATCTGCTCTATGTGATTTCAGATGTCCTATATTCATTATTTCATTCCTCCGCCTGTTCAAATTTATTGTTATATGCTTCCGGCATATTTTTGACTTCTTGCATTGTGCCATTCATCACGATCAATTCTGTTAACTTTTTATTTATGTTTATGATTACTTCAGCGTGTTTCTCCAGTGTTTTCTTAATATCCTCTATCTCTTCCTTCATGTCATTAAGTTGATTCATGATATTTGTTTGGACATCATCAATTACTTATTCCATGTTCTGCTTCTCTTCCTGGTTTTGTTTTTGTTTTGTGTTGTTGCTGTTGTTTTTAGTTTGTTCATTAGATTGGGGCCTTGTTTTTTCTGTTTATGAGTATGGCTTTTAATTTTTGTTGGTATCTAGGCATCTATTTATCTTGATTGGCTTGTTGAGATGGTTAACTCCTCTTTCAACTCTAGGGTTTTATTTAGTTTTTTGTGTGTGTGTTAAGGTTCCACTTTGACACTTGGTTCCACTTATTCTATATCCTTGAAGTTTTCAGTGTTCCCTTGAAAAAATATTAAGACCATAGAAAAGGAAAGGAGAAGAGAAAAAGAATAATAGTAATAATTTAAAAATAGGTAGAAAAAGATGCATAAAAGAGCCAAAAATATAAGTAACAAGAGTGAAAAGTCATAAAAAATGTAAAAGAATGAGACTAACAAAGGTGGAATAAAAATGAAACAAGCAATAAAATACAAAAAAATAACAGACCAGAAAGGTGAGGGAAAAGAAAAAAAGAATTTCAAACAAGAGAATGTGGAATGAAAGAAAAACAAAGGGAAAAATGAAACAAAGATATGAAATAAAGACACTGAAGAAAAAAAAATAAGGAAAAGAATAAAAAGAAAGAAAAAAAGAAAAAAGAAAATAATAATCCAGGAAAAACAGTCTTCCTTCTTAGGCCCCTGTAATGGTCTTAGGCTCTGGTGCTCATCAATCACTCTACAATCAATCCTGCACAGGTATGGTGCCTAGTTTTAGAGAATAAAATGTAGAATTAAAAAATATAGAAATAAGAATAATAAATATAAAATAACAGATCATAAAACCAAAAAAAAAATATCACAGTCTTTAAGTTCCCTTCACATGGTGCCAGTTGGGTGTGTGACCATCCACTGGATCAATCTGTGGATCCCTTCTCTTAGGATGTACCACGGATCTAGTGAGGGTATTGTTCCTCTACTGAGTTACATCCACTTCACAGGTTAGGTAAGCTTCTGAGAGGTTATCTAGCTTTCCCATCCCTCTTTCCCCTCAGGCAAGTTGGGCTTCTAACAGTTTCCTGGCTATCTCTCCTGGCTTCCTTCTCTCCCAGGTTGGAGGCACCTGTCCACCTACTGATCTGGTTCTTCTAACTCCCAGGGCAGGTGGGTGTGACAGCCTGCCTGCTCAGGTCCCCCTCCACTCTCCTTGGGGCAGCTTCAATGCTGGCTGGGGATATTTTATTCTGTCTGTTCCACCAACCCTACCTCTCCTCACTCTTAAACCTCTCTTTCTCTGAGGTTGCTGGGTGCCAGTCCCACACTTATTTGTCCTGCAACTCCCCCACAGAGATGTATCTTTCAACCTCCACTTGCTGGGCTGGCTGCAGTTGAGATTCAAAGGGGGCTCAGCTGGCAAAACTCACTGAAGAGAAAGCACCCTCTGCCCTCTTCTAGATCACTTTTCCTCCCAGGGAGGAGGACATTCTTTCTGGTCTTAGTTGGCTGCAGTGTGCCAGGGATTTTACCAAGGCTATTTACCTTGAGAGTGTGGTATATGTGCCATTCCCAACTGCAGAGGTGAGTAACACACAGTTTTGCTTTTTCTCTCTGCTCCTCTCCTCCTGGATGATGCACAGCACTCTGCTGGTCTGCAAATCCTGACATCAGATCCCTCAAATAGCTTTTGACCCTTTCCCCATTTTTTTTAGTGATGATTGAACCCTGCTTACCTACTCAGATGCCATATTCCTGGAAGTCTATTTTATTTTTAAATAAACTTTAAATTACATAAATGCTACATAAAAAATATAAGGAATTCCTAGATGCCCCACCTCCTTCCCTCTCACACTTTCCCATATTAACAAAATCCTTCATTATTGTAGTATATTTGTTACAATTGATGAACCTTTATTGAAGTACTTCTACTAATCATGGATTACAGTTTACATTATAGTTTACACTCTGTCCCATACAATTTTGTAAGTTATGACAAAATATACAATGGCTTGTACCTGTTCACTACAATATCAAGCAGGGCATATCCAATGTCCCAAAAATGCTTCTATATTACACATATTCCTCCCTCTCCCATCCCTCAGAATCACTGGTGGCCACTGCCATTACATCAAAAACAGTTCTTCCATTGCTAAAATATAATAAGTAAGTAATAGAATAATAATAAGTCTACTTTATTCCATTGTTCATTCCCCAGTCTTGAGGATTTGGAGATGGTGATGCACACTCTGCTTCTAATTAAGAGGGGGCTTAGATCCCATGGGGCAGATGGATAGAGCCATCTTGCTAGCAGTTGCAGACATTCTCTGCTCCTTGGGATGGGTGTTGTCCATCATCATCTTCTGTGTGGGGATGCATGGGAAGGGGTTCACCTGGAGCATGCCTCCAAGACATATGACTATGTTTAAGTGTTCATTAGACATTGTCTTGGTGGTTGGGTAACCACACAATAACCCAAAGAATATTGAATTGCCATCCTGAAGAGTTTTGCTAAATTCCTAAATAAGACAGCAAGAATTCCCCAAGTGCAAGGGCACTGTCTAGTGAAAGAAGGCAGACCATTATGCCAGGCCCTTGCCATTGATGATTGCGCTTATAAAGCTTTTCCTGTGAAATTAAAACTTAGCCTAGTATTAAATACTGCTTAAGAATTAGCTCCTGAAAATCTCCTTTTTGCTCAAATGTGTCTTCTATCTAAGCCAAACTCAGCATATAAATCCACTAATTTCCCGCCAGCCTGGGACATGACTCCTGGAGATAAACCACTCTGGCACCAAGGGATTATTACCAAAAACCAAATAGAATTGCATCTGGAAAAAGATCTTTATCAAAAAGGGGAAATTGTAAATACAACTGCATTTTTATGGCTAAGAGATTTCAAAGTGAGTCAGGAGGTCATTCCAGAAGTGAGACTTATGCAAGTCTCAGCAAGATCTTATTGTCTGCCACAGTAAACAGTGCCTCAAATAGTGGGGCTCCTGAGGGCTCTAAAGATATCCAGAAACTCTAAGCAGGGCAGACAGTGCAGGAATTCAGCACCCTGTCAGTGGGCGCTGCTTTGGAATTTATGCTCCCCAATGTAACAGAGTTAGTTTCATTTATAGGTTCTCTACACATGGCTCTTCTGCTCCTTTTATTTGAAACTATAATTAGCACTATACTTAATAAATATTTGTCCCAGAGACTTAAATCTTTGATACATCTATGTGCCAGTTGAACCCTGAATTTCAGGAGAGTTGCAATACCTACTTTCCAGTTCATTGAACTCACCCAGGACAATTAACAAGGAGATAATGATGGACATATCATTTTAATAGTAGCTTAGAATTTACATGCAAAGTCATAAATGTTTACTAAACAAAACTACAGTGAGCTTAACACCATCCACTCACTTAACTTAATCTGGTGACTGTGTGTAAGGCCTTGAAATATTATAAATAAAAGATGTTTTCATTCAACTGGTCTGTATTTACCTTACCATTAGAAGGATTAGAAAACAGAAAATGTTGGACAAATTGAGTGATTTAATAGATGACAAAGAATAAGCAAATATTCTGTCTTATGTTATATAATGTGAATAAAGAGGAAGAAATGTTTCCTCCATGCATGGTGATATGGGAAAAAATAAATATTCCCTTCAAAATGTTAATCACTATGTTGGTCTTATCTCAGGAAGTCTCTAATAACTCAACTTTCTTCTTAAAAGAAACATGAAAACAAGAACAACAACTACAACATAGGAAAGAAATGGAAGATTTTCTTGCATTGTTGAGACTCATTGAATGAAAAATGGACTGGAGTTCAGTGATGAAATTTATTATATGCCATTTCAGTCCAGTTTATTTATTTATATTTCTTTTAGGTAACAGGGGCTTGAACCTGGGATTTTGTATGTGGGAAGCCAATGATTAACCATTGAGCTCCATCGGCTCCCCTGAATTGGTTTGTTCTTTTTTTTGCTCATTTTACTTTATTTTTTTAAAGAGGTACCAGGAGCCAAACCCAGGACCTCCCATGTGGGAAGCACGCACTCAACTGTGTGAGCCACATCCAATTTCCCCATTCCCTTTTTAATTCCCTTTGAGTTTCTGGACCTGTGTTAATGATATTTTAAAATTTTAATTAAATTTTTTCATTTTCATTTTTTAATTAAAATAGTTGTAAATTTACAAAAAAAAACATGTAAAAATTACAGCATTCCTATATAACCCCACCCCAATTTACTGAGCATTTTCATTAGTGTGGTACCTCTTGTACAATTAAAATAACAATATTTACAATTAAAGAAGGAATTGTAGTAATAACTAGAGTTCAGTTTACATTAGAGTGTACTTTTTCCAATATATCATCCTATTATTAACACATTGTTTTAGTGTAGTACATTTACTATTATTCAAGAAAGAATTTGTTTTTATACTTGTATTAACTATAGTTCATCATTTACAGTAGGGTTCACCATTGGACCCTATTGTTTTCTTTTATTCAACTGAAATATATGCAAACTAAAACTTTCCCTTTGAACCACATTCAAATATAAAACTAAGTGATGTTAATTATAAACACAATATTTTGCTACCATAACCAGCATCAATTTCCAAAATTTTAAATAAATCCAAATAGAAATCCCTTTAAAATAAGCATTAACTCCTTGTTCCATACCATGAAACCAGCGCCTGAAAACCTATATTCTATATTCTAACTCCATGAGCTTGCTTTTGTATCCCATCAGTGAGGTCATATAATATTTGTCATTTTGTGTCTGGCTTATTTCACTCAACCTAATGTCTTCATGGCTCATCTATATTGTCATATGTTCTAGAACTTCATTAAGATCTTTTTTTGTCTGTTGAGAACTTCCATTTATTCTAGAGTCAGTGAAGGTTGTTTGTGTGTTTCAAGGAATTTGTCATTTCATCTAGGTTGTCTAATTTTTTAGAATACATTTTATAGTATCCTCTTATAATTTTTGTGGAATCAGTAGGAATGTATCCCGTCTCAAATCTTACTTTATTTATTTTCTGTCTTTTCTCTTTTCTTTTCTTTGTCAGTCTGGCTACAGGTTTATCAATTTTATTGATCTCTTCAGGGAACCAATTTTTGGTTTTGTAAATGCTTTCTATTTTATTCTCTATTTCATTTATTTCTATTTTTTTTATTAGAGAGGTGAGTTTACAAAATAATCATGCATAAGATACAGGATTCCAACATTCTAAACCATCACCAAAACCTTGCATTGGTGTGGAATATTTGTTACTTTGATTATAGCACTTTTTATATAATTGTACTCTTTAATTCAACAGTAATTACATTCATTACAATGGATGAAAGATTAGGAAAATAGTTCTATCATCCATTATTTACATTAGGTGTATTTTATTTCCCATGTACAGTGCTATTATTATCACATTGTATTAGTGTCATTTATTTGTAGTAAGTCATGTAAGAACATTCTTGTACTATTAACTATAGTCCATAGAGTATAATAGGGTTCACTGCATTGTACAGTACTATATTTTATCTTTTAATTTTTATTCTGGTAATATATACATCCTAAATCCCATTCACCTTTAAAGTTTTGTGCTCTTGATTTCATTCAAAATAGTATTCTACCATCACCACCATTCATTTCCAGACTTTGCCATCAGACTAAAAATAAAATCTGTACAAGTTAGGAATCAAATCCCTATATTTTAATCACAATTTATCTCCTGGAACCTTATATTCTAGATTCTAATTCTATGAGTTTGCTTATTATAGTTAGTGCATAACAGTGAAATCATACAATGTTTGTCATTTTGTGTCTTTCTTATTTCACTCAACATAATGTCCTCAATGTTGATCCATGTTGTTGCATGCATGAGGATTTCATTCTTTTTTACAGCTGAATAGTATACCATCATATGTATTAACCACATATTATGTATCCCTTAATTGGTTATGACCACTTGGGCTGCTTTCATCTTTTGGCAATTGTGAATATTCTTATGAACATTGGTGTGCAAATATCTATTTGAGTTCCTGATTTCAATTCTTTGTGGTGTACACCTACTAGAGGGATTGAGGAGTTGGATGGTAATTCTATACTTAGATTTCTGAGGAACTGCAAAACTGCCTTTCACAGTGGCTATACCATTTTACTTTCCCACTAGCAATGTATCAGTATTCCTATTTTTTCACATCCTCTCCAACACTTGTAATTTACATTTATTTAATAGTAGCCATTCTAGTGGGTATGAAGTAGTATCTCATTATTGTGTTTTGATTTGCATTTCCCTAATACCTAACAACACTCAATATTTTTTCATGGGCATTTAGCCATTTGTGTATCCTCTTTGGAGAAATGTGTATTGCCCACTTTTAATTTGGGTTGTTTTTCTTTTTATTATTGAGTTTTAAGATTATTTTATATATTTTCAAAATTGAATCCTTATCAGATATTAGTTTCCAAATATTTCTTCTATTGGGAAGGATGTTTTTTCATGTTTGAGATAAAGTTTTTTGATGCACATTTTTCTTTATTTTGATAAAGTCACATTTGTCTATTCTTTCCTTTTTTGCTTGCACATTGGGTGTAAATTCTTATAACCACTGCCCATTCTAAGATCCTGAAAATGCTTCCTCACATTTTCTCCTAGGATCTTTATAATCTAGGTTAATATTTTTACATCTTTGATCTATTTTTGAGTTAATTTTTGTAAATGTTGTGATGTAGGGCTTCTCCTTCATTCTTCTGCATATGGATGTCCAGTCTCTCAGCACAGTTGGTTGAAGAGATATTCTTTCCAAATTGAATGGACTTGGTAGCCTTGCAAAAAATTCATTGAGCATAAACATGAGTGTCTATTTCTGAATTCTTAATTCAATTCCATTGATCTTTATATCTATACTTGTGCCAATACCAAGCTGTTTTGGCCACTGCAGCTGTGCATTAATTTAGTCAGGAAGTGTGAATCCACCAACTTCATTCTTCATTTTCAAGATGTTTTGGGGGCATTCAGGGTCCCTTCTTCTTCCCAATAAATTTGATAAGTGGCTTTCCATTTTTGTAAAGGAGGCTGTTTGAGTTTTTATTGTGATTGCTTTGAATTTATAAATTGTATTGTATAGAATTGATATCTAACGATATTTACTCTTCTGATTCATGAAAAAGGAAACTCACTTATTTACATCTTCTTTGATTTCACTTAACCAATTTTAACTGTTTTCCATGTATAAGACCTGTACATTCTTGGATAAATTTATCCCTAATTATTTGAATCCTTAAGATGGTAGTATAAATGGATTTTTTTTTCAATTTCCTCCTCAGATTGCTCATTGTTAGGGTAAACAAACACTACTGATTTTCAACAAATCAATTTTATTGGTATATATTAAAAAATTCATCCAAAATGTACAATCAATGGTATTTGATATAATAACTTCGTTGTGCATTCATTCCAACAATCATTATTAGGACATTTAAATTATTCCTATAATAATAATAATAAACAAAAAGCAAACAAAAAACTCATCATATCTCAAATCTCTCTATGCTTCCCCTGCCATACATAGCTGCTCTTCAGTTTCCATCTCTCTCATTTATGTGCATATATATTTTGTAAAACAAACATAAGCTAAATATGATGTTTATAAACCTAAGGAAAAAGTGGCTATTGTAGGTACTGCTTTGACAGTAATAACATTGAATGTAAATAGATTAAACTCTCCAATCAAAAGATCCAGATTGGCAGAATGAATAAGGAAACATGATTTCTCTATATGTTGTCTACAAGAAACTCACCATAGACCTAGGGATGCAAGGACATTACAAGTGAAAGGTTGGGAAATGATTTTATGTGCAAAACAAAAAAGGACAGGAGTAGCTATACTAATATCAGGGAAAATAGACTTTAAATGCAAAACCAGTGTAAGAGACAAAGGACACTATATATTAATAAAAGTAGTAATCTCTCAAGAATAAAAAAAAAGTCATAGTATTTATGTACCTAACCAGGGTGCCCCAAAACACATAAGGCAAACAACAGAAAAACTAAGGGGAGAAATAGATGCCTCTAAAATCATAACAGGTGTCTTTTATACACCATTAACAACATTCGAAAAAAACATGACAACAGATGTTTTAATAATGAAATAGAGAACTTGATTATAGAGAATGTTAGAGAAATTAGACCTAATGGATATATACAGAACATTACACCCAAATACAGCAGGATATACATTCTTCTTGAGCACACATGGATCATTTTCCAGGATAGACCAAGTGCACAGTAATGGAACAATTCTCAAAGAATTTAGAAAGGTTGAAAATACACAAAGTAACTTCTCTGACCAAAATGGAATGAAGCTAGAAATCAATAAGGGCCAGAAAACCAGATTAGGCACAAAGATAAGAAGTTAAACAAAACAGTGTTAAACAATCAGTGGGTCAAACTGGAAATTGCAAAAGAAAACAATTACTTCAAAACAAATGAAAATGAGAACATACCATATCAAAATATATAAGATGGAGCTAAACAATACTGAGAGGGAAATTCATAGCCATAAATGCTTATATTAAAAAAGTATGAAGAACTAAAATCAAAGTCCTTACTGCACATCTGGAGGTACTAGAAAAGGAAAAACAAATTAATCCCAAAGCAAGCAGCAGGAAGAAAATAACAAATATTGGAGTAGAGCTAAATGAAATTGAGAAAAAAATAATGCACTAGAAACAATTAACAAAATGAAAGCCTGGTTCTTTGAGAAGATTAATAAAATTGACAAAACCTTACTTAGACTAACAATGAAACAAGAGAGAAGAATGAGATAAATAATATAACAAATTAGAGAGGGAGTATCACCACTGATCCCACAGAAATAAAGTGTATCATATAAAGATAATTTGAAAAATTGTGTACCAAAAAAATGGATATCTTGGATGAAATGGAAAAATTTCTAGAAACACACAAGCAACCTACATTTCCAAAAGAAGAAACAGAAGAACTCAACAGACCAACACAAATAGCAAGATTGAATTAGTAATTAAAAAACTTCCAACCAAGAAAAGCCCAGGTACAAATGACTTTAAGGGTGAATTCTCCCAATCATTCCAGAAAGAACTAACACCAATCCTGCTTAAATTTTTCCAAAAAATAGAAGTGGAGGGAACTTACCCAACTCATTCTATGATGCCAAAATCAGCTTAATATTAAAGCCACATATAGATACCACAATAAAATAAAACAACAGACCAATCTCTCTAATGAACCTAGATGCAAAAATCCTCAACAAAATATTCTAATCATTTTCAACAACACAAGAAATGGATTATACACCATGATCAAGTGGGTTTTATCAAAGTTATGCAAAGAATAATAGATCAAAAAAATAAAATCAGATGGTCATCTCTGTTGATGCAGAAAAATTATCTCTACTGTAGAAAAAGCATTTGACAAGAAAAAAACATGCTTTCTTCTTAATTATTTTTTTATATTTAAAGAAGATTTAGATTACAGAAATATTACATAAAAAATATAAGGGATTCCAATATGCCCCACTCCTTGCCACTCTCATACTTTTCCACATTAACAACATCCTTCTTTACTGTGTTACATTTGTTAAAATTGATGAACACCTATTGAAGTATGCTACTAACCATGGGCTACAGTTTACATTATACTTTACACTCTGTCCTGCACAATTTTGTAAGTTACATCACAATATTCAATGGCCTGTATCTATCACTGCAATATCATGCAGGACAAATCCAATGTCCTGAAAATGTTTCCATATTTATACATATTTTTCCCTCCCCATCCCTCAGAACCTCTGCTGGCCACTGCTTTTACATCAATGATGAGTTATTCCATTACTAAAATAATAAGTCAATAGTAGAATAATAATCAGTCTACTTTAGTCCATTTTTCATCCCCCAATCATGAAGATTTGGGAATGATGGTGCCCACTCTGCTCATAATTGAGAGGGGGCTAAATTTCCATGAGGCAGATGGATAAAAATATCTTACTTCTGGTTGCAGAGTGTAGTATTTGGCCAATTTAATGTAATTATGAATTCCAAAAATATAATTGGATCATGTTTGTAAACTAATCTGTTAATCTGGGAATGATTAAGTTATGATTAGGGCATTGACTGGGCCATGTCAGTAGGGTGTGGAGCCCCACCCCTTGGTGGGTGGGGAATCAAATATAAAAGGCATGGCATGAACAGAGTTGAAGCAGTTTTAAAGAAGCAGTTTTGATGTTGGAGAAAAGGCCCCAGGAGAAAAGAAGTGAGCCATTACCTGATAGTCTACAGCTGCCCTTGTGGAGGCACCAGAAGAGCTAAGCCCAGAGAGAAACACAGCTCCGGGAAGAGAGGAACACAAGAAGCCTGAACCCTGGCAAACGTCGGCAGCTGTCCTGTTTTAACACATGGCAATGAACTTGGGTGAGAAGAAACTTAATGCTTTATGGCTTGGTATCTGTGGACTTCTACCCCCAAATAAATACCCTTTGTAAAGACAAACCCATTTTTGGTATTTCACATTAGCACCCCTTTGGCTGACTAATACAGAATTTGGTACCAAGGAGTGGGGAAGTGCTTTTGCATATACCACAATATTGGAATGGTTTTATAAATGGGTAAAGGATATTTTTTGGAGGAATTGTGAAATGCTTCATGGAGAAGGCTTAGATCACTTTGAAGAGACTGTTGATAGTAATATGGACGCTAGAGAGACTTTCTATGATGCCTTAGAAGTAAATGATGAAACTATTATTGGAAACTGGAGGAAAGGCAATCCATGTTTTAAAGTTGCACATAACTTAGCAAGATTAACTCCTGGTGTTATATGGAAGACAGAATTTGAAAATGGTGAACCAGAGCATTTAGCTGAAGAACTTTCCAAAGTAAACTGGGAGAATGTGGTTTGGCTTCTCCTTCCAGCTTATAGCAAAATACTACATGAGTGAAATACACTAAGGACTGAACTTTTGGGCACAAAGAAAACAGAAACTGATTCTGGAACTTCCAAGTTTCTAGAAATCAAATTCCCAGAAGAAAATGACCTATTTGAAGACTTTACCAAACTTGGAACTCTTAACTCAGAATTGAAGATGCAGTTATCTCGGAAAGACTTCTGGAAAGTCTCACTGTCTGATGGCTTGGAACCCTGCTTCCTGCATGCTAAACCAACTAAGTTTTTGAGAGAACTGTATGAACAAAACCACTTTCAGCTTGGACAAAAGAGGACATGGAAAGGAAAGACGGAAGGAGAATCAGCTTTAAGAAGAAAACCATGGAAGCAGAGATCTTGGATTAAGACATCTCCTTGGTCCAAGAGAGGAGCCCCACCCCTGTGTACAGACTGGGTGAGTTTTCCCCAGCAGTTGAAGAGGGTGGATGTCCCCACCTGATGTTCTTGGAGAGTTTTGCCATCCCAGGGTGCAGAGAGGGTGGAGCACATTACTCAAAGATTAGGGGGGTTAAGGTCAACACCCCATAGGTCTGAGAGGAGTGTACCTCTCCCCCATGGATTACAGAAGGCCAGGTGGTCAACCCATTGCTCTGAGAGGGTTGAACCTGTATGCCAAAGGTTAGGGAAGGCCAAGTGGTCAACTCGTTGCTCTGAGAGAGTTGAACTTGTATGCCAAAGGTTAGGGGGAATGTTTTCTTCACCTCACTGTACTAGGGGGCCTAATACTCTAACCCAAAGATTGGGTAAGGTGTGGCAATCTCTCCAACACTTTTGGAGGGTAAGGTCTGGAGCTTGGTTGACACCCAGATGCTTGATGGGGATGGAACCAAGAAAATGGCCATTGGGCAAGCCTGTGGAAAGGGTGGGTTCCAAAGTGGTCCCAAGGAGAAGAAACCATCTTTTTAAGAATGACTCTCAGAATTTTAAATCGAATGGAAGATGCCCTGCAGGTTTACTGAACTGCAGAGGATCCATGACTCATGTTTAACATCCCAATTTCTCCTTATGATATTGAAAATGTTTATCCTTTGTCTTTCCATTTGTGTATTGGAAGCAGTTAAATGGTTTTGTAAGTTTCAGAGGTCTATAGCAGATGGGGCTTTGCCTCAAGATGAACTGTATTTCTTTAAAATGATTATGATATGATTTTGTAGTTGAATTGTTACTGATTTAAGGATTTTTAAATATTGTAATGTATTTTTGGAATTCAGAGGGTGGAATGTAGCAGTTGGCCAATTTAATGTAATTATGAATTCCAAAAATATAATTGGATCATGATTGTAAACTGATCTGTTAATCTGGGAATGATTAAGTTATGATTAGGGCATTGACTGGGCCATGTCAGTAGGGCGTGGAGCACCCCCTTGGTGGGTGGGGAATAAAATATAAAAGGCATGGCAAGAACAGAGTTGAAGCAGTTTTAGAGAAGCAGTTTTGATGTTGTAGAAAAGGCCTCAGGAGAAGAGAAGTGAGCCGTTCACCTGATAGTCTACAGCTGACCTTGTGGAGGAACCAGAAGAGCTAAGCCCAGAGAGAAATGCAGCTCTGGGAAGAGAGGAACACAAGAAGCCTGAACCCTGGCAAATGTCAGCAGCTGTCCTGCTCTAACACGTGACAATGAACATTTGTGAGAAGAAACTTAATATTTTATGGCCTGGTACCTCTGGACTTCTACCCCAAATTAATACCCTTTGTAAAGACCAACCCATTTTTCATATTTCACATTAGCACCCCTTTGGCTGACTAATACACAGACATTTACTGTTCCTTGGGATGGGCATTGTCCATCATCTCCTTGTTAATTGTCCTGGGTGAGCCCAATGAACTGGTGAGTAGATGTTGCAATTCTACTGAAATTCAGGGCTCAACTGGCACATGGATGGACCAAAGATTTAAATCTCAGAGAAGTATATTTATCAAGTATAGTGCTAATTAAAAGTTTAAATAAAAGGGACACAAGAGCCATGTGTAGAGAACCTATAATGTGTCTAACTCTGTTACAATGGGAAGCATAAATTCCAAAGTAAGGTCCACTGAAAAGGTGCCAAATTCCTGAACTTTCTGCCCTGCTTATAGTTTCTGGATATCTCTAGTGCCCTCAGGAGCATGGCTATTTGAGGCACTGTTTACTGTGGCAGACAATGAGATCTTGCTGAGACTTGCATAAGCTTAACCTCAGGTATGATCTCCCCACTCATTTTGAAATCTCTTAGCCATAAAAACTCATTTTATTTACCATTTTCCCCCTTGGTCAAGGCCTTTTTCCAAATGCATTGCCAATTGGTGCTTGGTAATAACTACTAGGTTCCAGGTTGACTCATTCCAGGGAGTCATGTCCCACACTGGGGGAAAGTTATTGTGTTTATATGCTGATTTTGGCTTAGAGAGAGACCTCATTTTAGCAACTAGGTGGCTTTTGGGAAGTAGCTCTTAGGCTTTATAATACTAAGCTAAGTTTCAGTTTCACAAAAAAGGTTCATAAGTACAATCATTAATGTTAAGGACCTGGCATAATAGTCTGCCTTCTTTCACTAGACATTGCCCTTGCACTCGGGGGATTCTTGCTTTCTTATTAGAGATTGTAGCAATACTCCCTAAAATGGGAATTCAATATTCTTTCAGTTATTGTGTGCATCTCCACCCACCAAGACAATGTCTCATGAACACTTGAACATATTCATATGTTTTGGAGGCATAAAAGCATCTTTTCTTGTTTAAAAAAAATAAAAACTTCAAAAGATAGGATTAGAAGAAAACTTTCTCAAGATGATAAGTGCTATATATGAAATATCACCCACTAGCATCAAAGCCAATGGTGAAATGCTAAAATATTTCCTTCTAAGATCTGGGACAAGGCAAGAATGTCCACTGTTACTACTGTCATTTAAAATTGCAATTGCAGTACATGCTCAAGCAGTTTGATTCCAGTTTTATCATCTAAAACTTCTTTAAAAATAAAGAAAATAGAATACAAAACAAAAATACTTGATAGCAAAAAAAGGCAAAATAATTACCATTATTATATCCTAAATTAATATTCTCTACTCATGTATTTATTGAAAAATTCCAGAACACCTTTCCAAAGTGCAGCTAGGTAGCTTTATAATCTTTTCAGTAAGTTATATTTTGAGTTGACAAAAGAGTATTTGAGAGCACGAATATTCTCACTGAACTGAATTTGTGATAATCAGGGTAGGGTAAACATTCGCTATATTAGAAACCATGCATGTGTCCCCAGACCTAGTTTTTCTCCCTAGGTCTGGTTTTTAGAATGCTGGTGATAAACCAAGCCTGATTCATTATATGACCATCCTGTATGTGTAAGGACTGTAATTTTGTGTATCTTTGGTTGACCTTGGGAGATATGGCAAGGGGACAGATGTGGCTTGGGTGGTTGGACATCCATCTCCCATTTGGAGGTATCTGGGTTTGACCCCTGGGACCTCCCAGTAAAATTTTTTAAAAAAGAAAAATATGGAAGGCGCGTGAGCCACCAGACCCTGTGTGTGGGTGCGCCATCAGGCCCCATGAGCTGGTGAGGCACAAGGCCTCGTGCATGGGTAAGCCACCAGGCCCTGAGAGCGGGTGAGCCGTTAGGCCCCATCCATGGGTGAGCCACCAGGCCCTGCATGTGAGTGAGTCACCAGGCCCCATGAGCCACGCAGCAAGATGATGACATAACAGGAGAGTGACACAAGGGCGAGCCAAGACAAGACCCACTAAAAAACCAGGAACTATGGTGGGACAGGCGGTAGGACGCCTCTCCCCACATCAGAGGTTCCAAGGATCGAATCCCAGTGAAGACAGGAGAAGGATGAGGAGAGAGGGCAGGAAACGGACACAGAGAGTTGCCCAGTGAATGGACACAAAAACAGCAAAAACAGGGGAGGGGGGGTGGCGGGTAAAAGTAAATAAATAAATAAATCCTTAAAAAATGTAAAGGGATGTAAGATTCAGACTAAACTTAGTAGTAATACTCTGGCGATGCTCTTCCATGATTTGTTAACAAATGTTTCACAACAATATAGGGTGTTTATGGTGGGGTGATGTGTGGGAGCCCTGTATGATGTTTTGCATGTTTGTTTTGTAAGATCACAGTGTTTACTGAACACTTACAGTTTATGTATGTTCATGTATGAATGATATACTTCAATAAATTGTTTAAAAATAAAAAACAATTTAAAAAAAGAGTATTTGAGAGTGCTTAGTAGCATGCCCTATCCATGTTGCAAGGCTTCAAGTTTATAATAGAATGCCCATTCTTCTAGCATCTTTAGAAAATCATTCAAATTGCCATGTGGATTCATAATACGCCATCCACTGAAAAGATGCTAAAAATGAAGATAAAATAGGACAGAATACTAAAGAGGACATTAACTTCCAATTCTGGGGAGGCAGCTTTTTCTCTGATTATGATAATGAGCTCTTCAAGGCACATATTGTATGTTATCATTAATCTTTTTTTAAAAATGCTATGACCTTTCTTCACCATTTCCAAATAGCAAGGCTGTAAAAAACACACAGAGAGCAGGCAACAGACACAAAAATAATGAGTGGTGGGGAGAAATAAATAAATAAATAAATCTTTAGAAAAAGAGCTGGAGCAGTGACTCTAATTTTGGGTAAAATAGATTTTAAATGCAAAACTATTATAAAAGATGAAGATGGTCACTATGTATTAATAAAAAGGACATCTCACTAAAAAAAACAGCAATAATAAATATTTATGTATCTTGGAGGCTTTAAAATATATGAGTCATGAAAACTGAATGAGAACAAATCTCTCTAAAGTAATAGTTGGAAACTTCACTATACCACTCTCAGCATTAGATAGAACATATGGAAAGAGGATAAATGAGGAAACTAAGAGCTTGATAAACGAACTAGACCTGATAGAAATTTGTAGAGAATTACATCCCACTACAGGAAGTTAGACATTCTTCTATAGTCTTCCTGGATACCTATCCATGGTAGACTATATGCTGTGACATAAGTCAGATTGCAATAAATTTAAAAACATTTAATTTTACAGAGCACTTTCTCTGATTATAATGAAATAAAGTTGGAAATTAATAAGCAGAAAATATGAAAACTCACAAATATACTTAAATTCAAAAATACACTGTTAAAAAATCAGTGGGCTTTAAAAATATGCTCCCATTTAGATCTGAAATGGTGGAATAGGGAACTACAGGCTGCAATCCTCATCCAGAAACTGTGGGAAGGCTTGCAAGAAGATTGGTGAATACTGACAGACTGAGATAGTTGTAAATGGCCTGAGAGGGAAGCCTGTTTTTTTCTGTTTTTCTTTTTGTAGTTGTTGTTTTTGTTCTCTTCTGTTTCCTCTATTTTCTCCTTAGATTATTTTTTTTCTTTCTTTCATTTTTCCCTTTTCCATTGAATTTATGTTGTTCCATCTTCTCTTGCTAGATACTCAATTTCTATCTGCTTTTCTCATATTTATGGTATTTTATTCTATAATTTTTCCTATTGCCTTCTCTTTTTTAATTCACATTTTTTATTCTTGATCTTTTTTATATTTTATATTTCACTCTTATTTATTTTATCTCTTCTTCCTGGTTCTTCAAGGTTCATTTTCTATCTTCTGTGCATTTTTAAAATTCTTTTTCCCTTCTCCTTTCTTTCCCTTTCTAGGGTCTTAATATTTTTAGTGAGAACATGGACATCTACAAGGATATAAAATAAGAGGAACCGAATGTCAGAAAGGAAATAACACAAAACCAAAACCAAATGAAATTCCAGAGTAGAAAGAGAACCTAATAATTTGAATAAGCCCATAAAGAGAAACAGATGCCAAGACACCAACAAAAAATTACAAACCATAATAAACAGGAAAATATGGCCCAGTCTAATGAACAAACTAAAATACAAGAGGAGATGCAGAACATGGAACAACTAATGAAAGATGTCCAAATAAATATCATGAATCAAGTTAATGAAGTGAGGGCGGAGTTAAAAGATATTAAGAAGACACTGGGAGAACATACAGAGGAAATCATAAACGCTCATAAATAGATAACGGATCTGATGGTGATGAATGGCACAGTGTAAGAAATTAAAAATATGGGGAATTGTGGGAAGATGGCATGAGACTAACAGATGGAGCTCAATGCTCTCACAAAAACAATGGTAAAAGAGCTTAAAGCTATCCAAAGGACATAATTTGGTGGTCAGCAAAACAGGAGAGTGCTACACAACTCATAGGAGGATGAGGGACAGAGAGGCAAAGAACTCAAGACAACAAATGTGAGTTACCAAGCCATCATTATGGTCATAAGGGCTGCCCTCACCCAACCTCAAGATATTCAGCTGAGATAAAACCCCTGGTTCACTGCAGCCAACCTAGAAGGGAACAAACATCTTCCTCCTTGACAGCTGTTTCATGGGAAAAAGAAGAATGAATCAGGGTGGTTTGTTCAGTGAACTCAGCCAGCAGAACCCATTTTGAATCTCCACTCAAGATTCAGCACCAGAACACAGGAAAGCTCAGGCTGAAACACCTTCATGAAAAAGTGCATTGATGAGCACCATCAGCTTGTGGGTGTGCATATTGCATGGACAAAACTCAGTTCTGTTTGTATCCTAGACCCTGGGAGAAAATTTGTGTCACACTACTGAGTCCCTGGCCTGATCTTGATAACTTAATCAGGCAACTTTAAAGACGTAGAGTAAAGTGAACTAAATATCAAAAAAGAGCTGTGGAAAAAAGTAGGCAAGAGAGTGAATTTGGACATCAGAGTAAATTCAGGAACACATTCAGATGCCTAGACATCTGCAAAAAATTGCAAGCCATGCTAGGAGAAAGGAAGAGATGCCCCAGACAAGAGAACTAACAAACAAGATATCCTGAAGAGAAATGGGATTTGGAACAATTAATTGGTGATAATCACAAAATTCTCCTAATCACTTCAAAGAATTTAATGAAAATATGTCTGAAGAAATAAAAGATAAAGAAGATACTGGGTGTGCATAAAGAACAATTTGAAAGCCTGCAAAGAAAAGTAAAAGAACTACTGAGAATGAAAGTCATGGTGAACGAGATTAAAAATATATTAGAGGCACATAAGGGCAGATGTGAATTGCTCAAGACTGTGAATTAGTGATTTCAAAGACAGAACCTCTGAACTAGAAAAGACAGGAGAACAGAAAGATAAGAGAGAAGGAAAAAATGGAATAGAGTTTCAGGGAATTAAATGACAATGCAAATATATGAACAATAAATGTAAAAAGACTGAAATCACACAAAAAAACTTTCTCTGATCATAACAGAATGAAGTTGGAAATCAATAATGGATGGAAAAATGGAAAATTCATAAATATATGGAGATTTAAAAACATATTCTTAAATAATCTGTGGGTCAAAGAGAAAATGGCAAGAGAATTCAGCAAATATCTTGAAACAATGAAAATGAGAACACAGTGTATGAAAATATATAGGACATTGCAAGTGCTAAAAGGAAATTTATAGGCCTTGATGCTTACATTAAAATTGAAGATCTAACTACACACTTTAAGAAACTAGAAAAAGAACAGTAATCTAATCCCAAACAAAGCTGAAGGGAGGAAATAATATAGATCAGAGCAGAAATAAGTGAAATCAAGAATAAAAAAACAATACAGAGAATCAACAAAATGAAAAGTTGGTTCTTGGTGAAGATAAATAAAATCAACAATCTCTTACCTAGACTGATAAAGAAAAAAAGACAAGAGTTGCAAATAAATAAAATAAAAATTTAGAAGGGGGACATTACCACTGATCCCACAATAATAAGATAGATGATAAGAGGATACTACAAACAATTGTATGACCAAAAAATTAGACAATATAGAAGAGATGAACAAATTCCTAAAAACACACAAACCAACTACACTGACCCTAAGAAAAATAGACCTCAACAAACCCATCACAAGGGAAGAGATGGAAGTAGTCATCAAAAACTTTCCCAAAAAGAAAAGAAAATTCACAGGTGAATTTTACCAATCGCTCAAAGATGATCTAATATCAATCTTGCTCAAGTTCTTCCAAAAAAATTAACAGCAAAGAACACTACCAAATTCATTCTATAAAGTCAACATCACCCTAATACCAAAACCAGACAATAATTCTACAAAAAAAGAAATTACAGACCAATATATCTAATGAATGTAGATACAAAAATCCTCAACAAAATACTTGCAAACAGAATCCAAAAACACATTAAAAGAATTATAAAACCCAATCAAGTGGGTTTAAACCCAGGAATTAAAAAGGTGGTTCAACACAAGAAAAACAATGAGAGCAATTAACCATGTTTATAAATTGAAGAAGAAAAATCATTTGGTCCTCTCAATTGATGCAGAAAAGGCATTTGACAAAATAAAGCATCCTTTCTTGATAAAAACTCTCCAAATGATAGAAATAGAAGGAAGCTTTCTCCATATGCTAATCATCATATATGAAATAACTACAGCTAGTATTGTACTCAGTGGTGAAAGACTGCAATTTTTCTCACTGAGATCAGGTACAAGTCAAGGATGCCTATGGTCACCATTGTTACTCAATATTGTGCTAAAGGTTCTAACTACAGCAATTAAGCTAGATAAAGAAATAAAGTAAAATAAAAAGAAAGGAAGAATTAAAACTTTGACCATTCATTAATGATTTGTTAATGATCATATATCTAGAATCTCCTGAAAAAGCCAAAATAAAGCTACCAGAGCTAATGGACAAATTCAGTCAAGTGACAGAAGACAAGATTAAAATGCAAAAATCAATAACGTTTCTATACACTACTGATATGTAATCTGGAAATCAAATCAGAAAAAAATTCAATTTATTATAGTAACTAAAAATTAAAATATTTAGGTAAGAAAGAGGAAAGGAAGGAAGATGGCGTTGGTTTAGGAGGGCACTCACTGACTAGCTCTCTGGGGATGGCTGATTGGGGACAGTGTCCTGCCCGGGGATCTGTGCTGTGGATGTACGGAGCAAGAGGATTGGGACATCTGTCTGCAGGCAGCTTGGTGGCATGGATTGTTCGGTGGAGATTCGTTAGTTTTAACCCTGCCCATGGGGGTTAGCATAGACGGTTGAGCCCCAATCTCAGGGAAAAGGGCTGGTTTGAACCTTGACTCCCGCCCGCAAACCGGTGAGATGGAGCATTCTCGGAGAATGGGAGGATTCTCGTGGAAGGTCAAAAAGGCTTTCCTTTCTGTGGATTTTGCTGCATGGAATGCCAAGCAGCTTTGGGGAGCAAAGTAGATGACTTGAAGCAGGACCAGGCTGAGAGGAGTGGTGAATCTGCTGAGGAAGTTGACTTACAAAGCTGCCCAGGGAAATGCCACAATGCCTTGCCAGCAAGCCCATGAGATGGAGCATTCTCAGAGAGTGGGAGGCTTATGACAGAAGGTGGAAAGGGGTTTCCTTTCTGTCAATTTGGCTGCCTGGACCCCTTCAAAGATTTAGGGAGCAGATAAGCTGGCTGGAAACAGCGCCAGGCTGAGGGGAGAGGGGAATCTGCTGCGGAAGCCTGTTTTACCCAAAAGCCTGGTGATACTCAGGCTTCGCTCCAGAGGGGGCAGAGTCAGCCATGTTTTATCATTCTGCACTGACTAGCATCAGAACTTCAGCTACCCTGGGGAGGCCAGGAAGTGGGAAGAGCTTGATTAGTGTCCTCAAGCCTAGTTAGGGTCCCCTCAGTGAAGGGGTTGATCTAGAAGAGGACATATTTTGAGTCCCTTATTTCACCTAAAAAAAAAAAAAAGTCACTTTAAAAAATAAAAAATGAATTTTTCTTTTTAATTTAGTTTAATAGCTAAAATCTGCCTCAAAAACCTGCGGGTAGAATCTTGCAGGTCAATTGATTGATAAATAAAAGCCGGCTGAGAGGTTCCACAAGGACCCAAGAAGGAACACTGTTCTTCCTTAGATTTGTTTGA
>JAQZBX010039607.1:0-17599 GCA_029593785.1 Cabassous unicinctus
GGGCATGACAGGGGTATAGTGATAATATTGGGTTGGGTGGTGCTGGTTTGACAGGGGGGCAGGGTGGGGAGGGTGGGTTGGATGGTTTATGGAACTGGGGAGAGGATTGGGGGAGGGAACAGGTGAACACTGGGGTTGGTGGGTATGTGTTTGAAATTACAATGTTGGGAATACTCATTTGGCAATATGACAAGGAAGGGTTACTGGTTTAGGGTGTTGAATGGGGGGCATTCTGGTCAGGGCACACCTATGGCAGGCTTCTAGAGAGCATGTGAGTGATCATTTTGGCATAGTGTGTTGCATCAGTGGGTGGAGACCCACATAATGAGCGGGAAGCTGTTGGACTCCCATCCTAGGGAGGCCCACTATGTTCTAAAAAAGAGGCATGGGAGCCACTTGAGAGCATTGGCAGTCCCTAATAGGGGAGGACGGACCAGTGTGTCAAGCCCTCAGTGAAGACGCAAGTAACTATGAATCTTGCCCTTCAAGAGTGAAGCCTGGTGGTTGCCATGGACCCAAAGGGAATGGGGAGGGACAAATAAAATAGATGGAACAGGGGGCAATTGGGGGTGATGGATGTGTTCTGCATGATCTTGCAAAAATGGATACAGGTCATATTAAATTTTATAAAAGTATATGGTCCAAAATGTAAACCATAATGTAAACCATTGACAATGGTTAGAAACTATTATTTCAATATTTGTGCATCAATTGTAACAAATATACCATCCACATATAAAAGGTTATTGATGGGGGAGAGGTGAAAAGGAGGAGGATGTTGGGTATATGGGAATCCCCTATATTCTGTACATGACTCTACTGTGACCTAAAACTTCTTTGAAGAAAAAAATGAAAAAAAAAGTAAGACACTGGGGGAATAAATGGAAGAAAATATCACCACACTTACAGGACAACAGTCTTACAGTGATGAAAGGCAAAATCTTTAAAAAATTTTTTTTCTTCAAATATGTTTTATTATTTTTTAATATTCCAGTTTTTAAAAATATTATTCTACTTTTACTTTTTATCAATTTTATCTGTATTTTACTTCTTATATATAAAACTATCATTACTATTTCATTTTCCCATTAATTGTATGTGGCTATTTTATTGGCTTCATTTTTGAAGAAATTTTAGATCACAGAAGGGTTACAACTGTGACAGGGGTGGATCATTAATGTGGGATGTCAGTGAGGGGGGATACATGGGAGGAAATTCAACTAGGTATACAGATAAGGTATATAAATGTGTTCAAATATCCATGGGGCATTTTCACCATGGATGGAGATTCACACAATAACCAAAAAATATCAACTTCCCATCTGGGGGAGCTCTGACACATTCTCTAATGGAAAAACAAGAATGCCCCAAGTACAGGGACAATGACTTGTGAAGGAGGATGGTCCATTTGAAGGACCCTTATATTGATGACTATGCTTATGAGCCTATGCTCTTGAAATTGAAACTTAGCCTAGTGACATAGGGTGCCTAAGAGTTACCTTTAGGGAACCTCCTTGTTGCTCAAAGGTGGCCTCTCTCTAAGCTGAACTCAGCATATAAAAACAATAACTAACCCCCAGCATGGGACATGACTCCCAGGGATGAGCCTCCCCAGCACCAAATAATTGCTACCAAGTACCAACCAGCAATGCATCTGGAAAATATATATATATATATATATATATAACAACAACAACAACAAAAAAAAAAAAACCCCACAAAAACACCTTGACCCAAAGGTGGAAAAGCTAAATACAAATGAATTTGTATGGCTAAGAGAATTCAAAAGTGAGTCAGGATGCCATCCCAGAGTTAGCTCTTATGCACATCTCAATAGGATCTCATTGACAGCCAAAGTAGATACTACCCCAAATAGCAAAGCTCCCCAAGGATATGGAGACATCCAGACACTATAGTCAGGCAGACAGCTCAGGAATTTGTCCCCTTGCAGTGGGCCCTAATCTGGTATTTATGCTCCCCAGTGTGACTGAGTTAGACTCAGCAGTGGTTTCTGTATGCATGACTCTTCTGTTCTTCTATCTGAACCTATAATTAGTACTAGAGTTGGTAGGTGTACATCCAAGAGACATAAATCTTTGGGCTGTCCATGTGTCAGCTGAGCCCTGAATCTCAACAGAGTTGCAACACCTACTCTCCAGTTCAATGGATTCACTTAGGACAGCCCAAAGTGAGTCCATTGAACTTAGGGCAACTAAAGAGGAGAAGATGATGGACAAACAACAAACCAAGGAACTGAGAGTGCCTATAACTGCAGGCAAGGGAGTCTCATTTGTTGGATATATGGGATCGAAGCCCCACTCAATTAATGATGGAGTGGGCATCACCATCCTGGAGTCCTCAAGATTGGGAATTGAGCTATGGACTAAAATATACTTACTAGTATTCTACTATGGACTACTTGTGATTCTAACAATGGAAGAAATACCATTGTCGTGGAGGCAGTGACCCATGGATGTTCTGTGGTTAGGGAGAGGGACAAACAGGTGTAATAGGGGGCATTTTCAGGACTTGGGAATCATCTGAATGAAATTATAATGATAGATACAGGCCATTATATATCTGGCCATAACCTACAGAGTGGAATGGGAGAGAGTGTAAACTACAATGTGAACTATAATCCATGGTTAGTGGTAATGCTCCAAAATGTGTTTATCAATTGCAATGAATATTCCACACTGATGAAAGATGTTGCTAATGTGGGAATATGTGGGTGGTGTGAAGAGCAGGGCATATGGGAATCCCCTATATATTCTCTGTAACATTTATGTAATAGAAGTATCTTTTAAAAAATAAAAAAAAGTGGGAAAACAAGAAAGGTAAAAGAAACGTAAAAAATAAAATAGTTTTTCTACTAAAAAAAAAAAAGAGTGCCTGTTATAGAGTGAGTGCTCAATATTTATGATTAGCTAGATATAATGATTTTGTGTAGACTATATAAATTTGACAATAAAGAGAATTTCTTTAAAATAAATCACACTCCTTTTTTAAAAAATGTTTTCTTAAACAGACGTTTATTAAGTTCTTACTAATTATCTGGAATTCTACCAGTTGCTGGATACACAGATAATCAGAACATAATGCTTTCAGGAGATCTGAGGTATAGGGGAAGATAAAGAAGAAAACAAAAACAAAGTTTGTTAAATGCTGAAATATAGTTATTAGAAAGGTAGCAAAAGAGTAAAGAAAACAGTGTACTTTATTCTCCTACAAAGGGAGAAGTAAAGAGGGAAGGCCCAGCAGATATTTGTACTGAGTGTTAAAGGCTACCCAAGGCAGAAGGACAAGGGAGAAAATGACATTTCAGGCGTACATTTCTTGGACAACACAGGTGCATAGAACCCTTTACACACTGCTGTGACAAAAGCTTATGTGGCGAAGTGGCAAAGATGAAACAGAACATATTCCTCGACTCAGATTATGAAAGTCCTTAAACAGGTTTCAAACCTTGGATTTCAAATATCTATAGCGAATCATTTTCAAATTGTGTTCCATCAAATCTAATTATTCCACAGAAGCCTCTTAGGACCTCTGGATTGTGTGAAAGGACAGACAAGTGAAGTTCTAGGGTTCATACCTCAATTTATCCAATTACTATATTTTTTCCATTAAACACACACACACACACAAACACACACACAACTAATTATTTGTGAATGATTGCTTTTGAAAAGGGAGAATGTTGCCAAATGTAAAAAGACTGATCTTCAAATGACATAATTATATTTTCATACATTCCATGCAAGATTGTAAATGAGGTCAATATACTAATCAACCTGAGAAATGATATAATGAGGAAACAAATTAAAGTTCTGAAAACTTTAGTTTGTCATGGCTGCTCTAACAAAACATCACAGACTATCCGGCTTAAACATCAGAAAGTTAGTGTCTCACAGTTCTTGTGGCTAGAAGTCCAAACATCATGTCCACAGGGCCCTGCTTATTTTTAAAGGAGAGAGTCCTTTCCATGTCTCTCTCCAGGCTTCTAGTGGGTGGCTGACAATCCGTGGCATTCCTTGGTTTGTGGCAGCATAACTCAATCTCTGTCTCCATTAGATGGATCTCTCTCTCTCTGGGTCCAATTTCCTTTTGTCATATTTGAATAAGGTCCACTCTAGTTCAGTTTATTTTCATCTTAACTAATAACACCTTCAAAGATTGTATTTCCAAATAAGATCACATCACAGATCTGTGGGTTAGGACTTGAACATATCTATTTTTGGGACACAATTCAATCCATAACAGTGGTTGTGATAAGTATAGAAGGCAGAATCAACAGTTTTGTGGAATTATTGCAGAAATCTTCAAAATTTCTATGCCTCCTAACAATACTTTTTAAATACTTTGATCTGCCCACATACATTATTACCTTGATTTCCAAATTTTAGAAGTTTAAATTATTACCATGGATAGAATATCTGGAATATTTTTTAAAACGGACATTTTAGAACCATGATTGCGCTTAAATGTATCCAGTGGAATCTAAATTCCATACCAAATTAATACAACCCATTATCCTTGTAAAATGCATCACATCTCTTCTTCAATAGTTGTACATTTTTAAGTCACTACTTTTACTCCTTAAATATATTCTAATGAAAAGCATTGTATTATATTTTGTATTATATAATAAAATTATATTTTATTGATCACTATACCAAACTTCCTCCAATTCTGAAATCAACAGTGAAATTTAAAAATCATCTTTATATTTTTGTGGCCATAAGGGTCTTAGTGTTAGATTTTATAGAATGAAATAATCTTTAGTCAAAATTCACTGAAACTATTTCTCTATTTATGAGTATTTATACAAGTGAAAAATTATCATTTGAATATAAATCTAGAAAGTAAATTTTTTTCTAAACTTTTTCTAACTGCATATTATTTTATGACTAAATGAATACTAACATTTAATAGTTCTGATATAATAGCAATACTCTGTAATTTAAGAGATTTTTAAATTAACATTCTACTATTTGTTTCTGGATCATTTTGTTGTGGATTAGATTATTTTGTCATTAAATAAGGAGATACATATTCAATATATATGACTTAATGTTGGTTTAATAAATCTTTGTAAAAATCAGACATGTGACAGAGTGACAGCTGCATGATCATCTAAATAAATGTCTATGGTATGCCCTTCCAAATAACAAATAACGATAACTAGAAATATTTAGGATTGACTGCCTTTTTTTTCCTGTTTCATTTTAAAGGAGAAGAGCTGCTTCTATACTACTTTCAGGATGAGGAATGGACTAATTCCTCATCTTCCATAACGCCGTCAATTACAAGTGATTGTAGAGGATCAGATGAAAGATGTAGCTTTGCTGAATACCCACTGTGAATAAAAGTGAACACTCAGAAGCCATTGCTAGCTGAAAGTCTCTAGTGGGAGGTCTCCTGGGAAATTCATTGCCTGGGGTAGAAGGAAGAATAGGAAAACTGTCTATGTAATAGTTTTTCTTCTAGTTGCGAGCAGAAAGCTGTTTAAACCTAAATAAAAACCACAGAGGCAGAATGTGTAAGATATGTGTATATCAAACTATAACTAGCTATAGGAACTTTAAAGTGAACTGCATGTACTTTTGAATGACTATTTTATATTGCTATCCTCCCTTAAAAAAAAGGTCTTGGAAATGAAGGAACATAACTGAAGAATGCTATTTGGACAGGATAAAAGGAATTCTCAATAGCTGGATATAGTCCTGAGAGGTTTTTTTTTTTTTTTTTTTTTTACTTATTTCATAAATTTAATTTGAGTGAGGCAGAATTCTTATTGGTGAAATTGATTTAATAAGTATGAATTTAGCCTGTGGTGAGAGGTAGGTGTATGTACCATAGAATATAAAACTAGTTATGCAGGAAAGAATCTTTTAATATATACTGACAATTGTTAACATATATTCAAGACACAATAGGATTTTATAGGATTTTATATACTGGATTGAGCAACAGTTGCAACCATCACAGAATTATAATTGAGAGTACTGGAAAAGAGTGTGGACTCTGTGCTAATACTGCATATACTTGCTCACATATGTTCAATTCCTACATTCATTTCTGAAATCATTCTAAAGTGAAATGTACATTAATTATATTTAAAAGTATTTTAGCAATATTATATATATTTTTTCATATATTTATAAATTTTATGTCTGTATCTCCTATAAAAACCTATTAAACATATTTGAAAGAAAAAAGTTTAATAACATATTTCCCTTCTTAATTAGCAGTTCAGTTTCACAGTTCTGTGTGCTGTATGTTTAAATAAAAATGATGTCCACATTCTAATTTTGTGGGATTGCCTTTATTTCTATAGTGACCTAAATCACAATGCAATGTGTTATTTGGACACTGTCAAATGTTTTAAAGTCTGAACACTTGAACTTCAACTTCATTGGAATTAACTGAGGTATCCCACCATAAAATATGTCCAACAAAACAAAATTGTTATGGGAACATAAGGGTTCATTTAGTTTTCAAGGATACTTCCACTTATAGGCTTGAGTGATTCTTTTAGTTTTGGAAAATACTATTGAGGTGTGAAAAAAAAGTTGATTTGAAACTAATCTTACCAGAAAAAGGGTTACATAAATGTGATTTGAAAGTGGCAGTTTTCAAAAAAGACATAGTCTGCTTAATGTAATGTTTCTGAGAATCCATTTGGATTGCAAAAAATTGGTAAGTGCATGGGAATTAATACAAGTTTGGAATTGAACTGCCTAGATTACATCTTAATACCTGCAATGCTTTCTGTATATCTTTAGGCAGCTACTTAATCTTTCTTAGCCTCATTTGCTCATATTAAATGGGAGATAAAATAGCATTATTTTTAGTGTATATTGGGATGATTATTGGCAGTTGGAATAATATAGGAGATGCTCTTAGTACAATGTCTGGTATGATTAATAGAAGGCATCATATGTAAGAAACAGAAGTAAAACTACCTAAAATTAATGTCACTAAGTATAGCAAGTTTTGAATAACTAGTTTGTCAGAGAAGAGCAAATAGAATCATCCACAGTAAAAATTAATGATTGATTAAAATATATTTTATTCACTTAACAAATATAGTGAGTGCCTATTTTATACTAGTACTATGCCAGATCCTGTATGAAGCAGTACGTATGCAGTGGTAAATAAAATGATTATGGTCCCTTGGGGAGCTTTCATCTCTTGGGGGAACAGCCATTAAACAAAGCCCCAAATAAATACATAATTATGAAAAAAATTCTAGAATTGAATCAGTGCAAAATAAGAAACTATTTTTCACTGAGTGGGTAAAGATGCTTGTTTTTCTCCCAAAACAGTAGTTGCTTTGAGCTCATTTGTCCATGAAGCTACTAACTGTATTTATCATCTACAGTTTCCTTATTTTCATAACCAAGAATATACTCTTATGTGTTCTCTTGAAATTGGGCTTTACACAGTTATACACCAATTAATTCTTAGGAGTAAGGACTTAGGGCATTGGGATATAAATAATTATCATTACCAACAACCTGTTAACTATCTTTTCTCAGAAGGTAACAGGGCTAAGGGACAAAGGCAACAGTCATAAGATTTTAGAATGGAAATATCCTGGGTCCTTATGTTCACCTCTGGAACCAACTCCAGCATCACCTACATACTGAATATTACTAAGTGAAAAACATGAGTTGTTCAAATTTAGCCATAGCTGGATGGTTGATCTCAAACTAACATCTCTGCTGGTAATAAATATAAAAGCAGAATAAGATACAAAAACAGCTTTTTGAAGGTATCAGAGAAATAAAGTAAGGCAGCCAGGACTTAAGGGCCTAAGATCCCAGACTGAAAGAAAGTGAATAGTGTCAACATTCATCCAGTGCTGCTTTTTCACCACAGAATATTTGCTAATAAACATCAAGTACAGGACTACAAAATTCTTCAAGAGTTAAGATCTTCCTGAAAGGGAAACTGAAGAAAAATAAGTTAAATATTACGTACATGATTTCCCCTCAAAGCATTTACCAATTCATAATCTCCACATGGACCATGAGAAGAGGCTGAAAAACTAAACAGAAAGTCCTTTTTAAGGGACTAGAAAGTAATTTAAGATTTTGATGATCTCACAACAACTGGAGTTAAGGGTCTGCCGAAAAAGAAGGTAGCCTAGTAAAAACAAATCAACAAAAAAATCCACTCCTGGATTTCACTTGAGAATTGAAAAGCTTAGGTGCTAGTAAGGCCAAAGTGGAGATACAATATGCCAAAAAATCTAGAAATTCAGCTTTGAGCTATCCACATTTCTCATTTGATCATGCTATCTGTCCATATTCTACGCCTGGCAAAAGAAAAATAATCCTTTCTAAAAGAACATACTATAGTTCAGAGACTCTCTCCTGTAAGTTTTTAATCATATCTCATATTTAATATAAGATTATCAGATATGCTAGAACAATAAGAAAAAATTAATGAAATTCAATGGCAGAGGGAAACGCACAATAGATGACCCACCATGATCAGACTAGCATTAGTAAAAGTTAGGTTTAATATAATTATGACTAAAATGTATTTGAAATAAATGAAAAGATAAAGAAATTTTAGGGAGCTTTAATCTATAAAAAAAGATAATATATCAAAAAAGAATTCCAGAACTGAAACATCATAACTGAAAAATTAGATGTATTAAAGGCAGGATGGACGGAGCAGAAAAGGGGATTAGTGTCCTAAAATACAAATCAATGTAAAATAATACAAATTAAAGGACATACAAAAAAGGGTTGGTAAATACATGGGGAAAAACAAAATGCAATATATATCATTGTAAAATGAATATCATATCTCCAACTGGAGTCTCAGTATAAAAATTATAAAAGTTAAAGAGAATAAGACAGAAGCAATATTTGAAGAGATACTGCCTAAAAATTGTCCAAAAGTACAGATGACAGCAAACCACAAATTCAATAATGGCTATAAATATCAAAAAGTATTTTTAAAAAGCCCTCAAAATATTATGTTCTAACTGTTGAACATCAAAGGAAGGAGAGACATCATCAAAGCCATCAAACAAAAAACAAAAACAAACACATTCTTTTAAAAAAGAGCAAAAATAGAGCTTACAACTGACTTCTAAACTCAAACAATGGAAGAAAACTAACATGGAATGACATCTACAATGTGGAGAAGGGAAATAACTGTCAACCTAGAAGTCAATACAGTAAAATATACTTTTAAAATGAGGAGAAATAGATACTTTAGAAATAATAACTAGAATGTACTAGAAAAGATGATAATAATATTTCTAAATTTTTATGCACTTAATGTCTTTGGATATATAAAGCAAAAACTGACAGAACTATAAATAGAAATAGTTACTGTGGGAGGTGGGGAACATGGGAATCCCTGTAATTTCTGAGTAATAATTAGGTAATCTAAGCACCTTTAAAAAAAAAATATATATATATATATATATAATTTTAAAAAATTAAAAAATTAAAAAAAAAAGAATAGTTGCATATATAATTGATGTTGAATATTTTAACTGATCTCTCGGTGACTGATAGAGCAAGCCAATAACAGATGAGGAGAGATCTCAGGGATTTGAATCACACAACTAACACAATTTATCTAACTCATTAAATAGAACATTGTAGCTAGGGATTGCAGAATATACAATTATTTCAAGCCTCATAGTGGTAGAAGATATTTGGGGAAAATTGTGTGCCTATGTGTGTTATAAAGAGCTCATATCCATATTATATGAAAGGCTTTTACAATAAACAAGAAGAAGACAACCAACAAAAATGGAACATGCTTGAACAGATACCTCACAGAAGGAAGTAACAAAATACCAATTAGCATAGGAAACATAATGGACTTTTTTGTCATCAGGAAAATGCAAATTTATATGACACTGAAATTCTAATCTATACCCCCTAGAATTGCTAAAGTTAGAAAAACAGATATTAAGAAGACACACAAAATAAAAGTATTATCTAGAATTTGGAGCAACTGGAAAATCACTAGATGCATAGTAAAATTGGTAAAACACTTTGGAAAACTGTTTGTCATTCCCTAATAAAGCTGAATATATGCACACCTTAAGGATCAGCGATTGCATTGATCGATATATATTCAACAAAATTGTTATGTGTGATCATACAAAATTTGCATATAAATATGCAAGCATTATAAATATTAGTCCCAAACTGGGCAATAATCCAATATCCATCAAAAGTAGAAAGGATAAATTGTGCTGATTTTTGAGAAAGGCACATTATAAAGCAATGAAATAAACAAATTACTGGTACATGCAAGAATATGATGGAGCTCATAGACATTATGTTGATTGAAATAACACAGACAAAAGAGAATGACTGCTTGATTTCATTTGTAAAAATTTCAGAACAAACAAGACTAATATATATTATTTTTTATTTTATTTGTATGAAAGAATTAAGAATAGACTTTACCATTTGGAAGTTTCCAGTTGGGAGAGGATCTGAATGAGACTTCTGCAGTGTGGGTAATAGTCCATATTCTTATGTTAGTGGTAGCAAATCAGATACATTCATTTTGTAAAAATGATTCAGCTATCAACTTTAGACTGTACATATTTCTATATATATGTTGTGGCAGTTTGAGATTATTTATGCATCTCAAAAAGAAAAAAAGATTATGTTTTATAAACTAATCTCTTCCTCTGGGTGTGATACCCTTTGAATGTATTAGTTTCAGCTGACATTTCTTGATTAAATAACCTGTTAAGATTAGGACTTTGATTCAACCATGTCCGTAAAGCATGACTTGGGCTAAATCCCCACCCCCTTGGTGGGCCTATATAAGTGGGCACTCACACAGAAGAAGATACGGAAGAGGAGAAAACTTTGTCAGTTTTTATCCTGGAGCCATGGGAGGAGAGATGAGCCATTCACCTGATAGCTTGTAGCTGAAGAGAACAGAGAAGCTGAGCAGCTGCGAAGGCCCAGAAAGAAACAAGCCCTATACCAAAAACTGATATAGGAAGCCCTGAAACACCAGGCAGAGATGGTCAGTGACCATCTTGCTTCAACATGTGGCAACTGACTTTAGTGAGAAAACAACCTTGAGTTGGACTCTTTAGGGCCTTGTATCTATAAGCTTTTACCCCAAGTAGATACCCTTTATAAAGTCAACAGGTTTCTGGTACTTTGCATCAGCTCCCTTTTGGCTGACTAATACATATGTATACACACAAACATATATATCCTTAATATTACTCTTTAATACAATGTTTACCATTAAAATGCCCTTAAATGTTCAGTAACATATTCAAACCATTTAATGTATAGATATTGAATAACATACTTGTGCTGCTGCTAGTATGTGCAGTGTGGAAACCTGAAAAGCAAATTGGCATGGAAGTCAAGTTTATGTCTTTATTTTCAAAAGACAAAGTTGTGGTGTGTAGGATGGATTGCCAGGTGCAATACTGTTGGCAGAGGGATTAGTTTCTAATGGACGTCATTGTAGCACGATGATTTCCTTGTGAAGTTGTCAATGAGTTCCTCTCTGCTTGGCCTAACAGAGTGATTTGCCTTGTCAATGCCCTTCACTCAAAGCTCACAGGAATTCTTATGGTTGAACAAATTGGTTGAACTAACACAGTTTCTAGAGAGAACACATAACAAAGGGTACCATGGATCATCTCAGAAAGAGGGTCTTAAAAAGAATCTATTATATAAGATTTGGGCTTTTTTTGGTTGAGTAATTGTGGGGAGAGTTTAAGCATGTGGAAACTCAGTCTGGATTGGGTGTTGTAAGAAAGCATGGCTGATTTTATGATTGGGTATCTCAATAAATCTTATAGGGAGGGCCAACTAGAAGATGATGGAGCTGTGATTGCCGCAGAAGGAACAATCACTCATTTATGAAAGAGAAGGATGTTTAATATTTTTGGCAGTTGCACAGCAGCCTCTTTTTTGTCTCACTTTATCATTTTCTCAGAGTGGCCTTGTTTGATACAGATATTCTGTGATATTGTTCATGTCATACAGGAGAATAATATAACTTAGCAGTAATCATCATATCGGTTTAGAATACCATTGAGCCCTAGCTGTGAATACTAGATAAGTTTGTCATAATACCATTTTAGCACTGAGGTCTAATTGTGAGGTTAGATTTATTCCCCCACATGAGAGGATGCTTTTGTCTTTCTCAGATCACTGCTATAACATTTGTTTCCTGCTTTTCCTAGAGTAGTATTAACTCATCTGATTCATTAGACAAAGTAATATGACTAGTAACACAAGGAACAGAGAAGGGGTTCAGGAAGAAGCCATTGAAGAAAAAAATATAAATATATCAAGTTATAAGAATTGGCAGATAGGATGATACAGATATAGCTATAAGTATAGGAAGCAAATATAATGCTGTCTGTATCCACTCTCCTCCATGAAAATGGGACCAATGTTTTGTTTATAAAGAACATCAGAAAGAAAATACATTGTATCCTTCCAAAGAAAGCCAAAATGGACAGAAAGTGCTTGGAGGAGTGGAAAAATAGACAATAGACAATGAGAAAGAGGAGATATTCTCAGAATAGGCTAGCCCACCTTGGGGACTGACTTTTGGAGTAGGGGCTCTCAACCTTGTTCCAGTTTAACATAGCAATGCAGAACCACCTGAAATTACAAGACCTACATAGGAGATAATCTATATGAATTAAAAGAGCAAAGGGACTCTCCCTGACCATTTGAATCTTTTAAATCTTAGGATACACAAGAACCAATAGAATTAACAATAATGACTGAAATTGACATTTTCACCACAATAAAAATGGTGGTTTAAAGTGAGAGTTAATGTGATTTAGAAAATCAGGGTGATGTTTGTTTAGAAAAAATAAAGTGTTGTTTGTTTTACTCTACTGTGACAGCAAAGTAAGATCTGTAACCTTTATACCCATTGTTACTTAGCACAGAAATACCAAATATGTGCAGTATTTGAATGTTCTTTCACTAAGCAATTTAAAAGGAGCACTATAAAGCTTGCTGTGACCTTTCCTTAGGTTTGGCAAATGCCGATATTTTAGCCATTTCTAGATCATGAGTTGCTCCCCTTATATCCTTTGAAATTCACTTATCATGGCAAAGGGCCATTGATCACTGGCACAAGGTATGTATTAAAATAGTAGATTGTTAGGCTTTTTAACTGTGCATGGGTAAAAGTGATTTTAAGCCTGTGACACTAATTGTGGCCTTGGTGACACAGTGAGTAAAGAAGGCGTAGAAAAAGTGCCAATACCAGATTGAGAAAAGATTGATGTTTTCACAGTCATGGTCTTTAAAGCTGTTAACTTGAGGTTTCCCACTGTTAACAGAAAAAGGCTTTTAGCATTGTTTTGTAGGGATGGGACCTATTAGGGAAAGCTGGTGAATAAGAAGAGGCACATATTACAGGTGTTCAATGTTCTATATCTTTGTAAAATGTATGCAAACAGAAACAGAGTAACTAGAAACACTGTGTATACCATTTATACTTTTAATATGTTTTATTTTAGGTTAACAAGGTTTAATCGTAGTGAAGAATCACTGATTTCAAGAAAGTGCTAGGGAAGTCTGATATAACACCATGTAGTGGGTTGAATAGTGTCTGCCCTAAAGATATATCCACATAGAAGCACAGATGTGATCTTATTTGGAATAAGAATCTCTGAAAATGTAATTAAGGTAAAGATCTTGAAATATGATCATCCTGTATTAGGGTGGGCCCTCAATTCAATGTTGTGTCTTAGTAAGAGAAAGTAAAGCAAAGACACAAGAGAGAGGTCATATGAAGATAAAGGCAGATTGGAATGATGTTGCCACAAGCCAAGAATACCAGAAGTCACCAGAAACTGAAAGAGGCAAGGAAGGATTCTCTTCTAGAGGGAACCTGATCTTGCTGACACCTTGATTTAAGACTTCTGTTCCCCAGAACTGTGAAAGAATAAAATTCTGCTGTTTTAAGCCACCAAGTTTGTAATAATTTGTTACCTACAGCAGCCCTGGGAAATTAACACACAATGTAAGAGAAAGTATAAAATATTCCATATCATTATAGCTAATAATTAAAGGCAAAGGAATTACATAAGGTGTCTTTCATCTCAGATCATAATATATTCAAAAGAAGAGAAATTACTTGAATTTGACAAAATAGATTATTTAAACATAGAAGATTTTGTATCAAACTTCATTAGTTCTCTTTAGAGTGGTCTCTAATGCCTGACATCTAAATGGAAATATAAATATTCTTTATTTGAGTCCCAGGTAAGAGGTGTTTCTAAGGAATGATAGGGTTTTTTATTTGTTTTCTTTTTGAATTTTTATTATTTGGCTCTCATTGAAGCATTCAGATGAAGACTGTCTTTTTTATACAGGACTGTCCATACACCAATTTGATCCATCATCAGCCTCTTTGCTCCATACATTGTTTCCTTGACTCCCAATAACCTCATGCTGTCCAACTTTAATCCTTCTCCCTTACTCTGATGTACCTTATCTGGTCCCTCATTTCTTCTTCTTCTTCTCCTCCTCTTCTTCCTCCTCCATCTCCTCCTCTTCCTCCTCCTTCTTTTTCTCCTTCTCCTCCCCTTTCCCTCCTCCTTCCCCTCCTCCTCCCCTTCCCCCTTCCCCTTCACGCCCCCATCCTCCTTTTCCTTCTCCTTCTTCTTTTTTTCTCATCTTTCTCTCTCTCTCTTTCATCTTTCTGTCTAACAGCTTCTTTTTCATTTTTTTCTTCCTTAATTAAACAACCACATCTTAACCATCCTCATCCTCTTAAGGTCACAATAAGAAACTGGGTGGATAATATAAACATTTTTGCTCTGTGTGATTTAGGCTTGTGGAAACATTATCCTCAAATTACTTTCTACATTCTTTCCCACTCATTCTCTTCTAGACACATTGGTGTCTTCACTGTCCCCTGAGTAGACAGACACCTTCCTCTGTGCACATGTTTTTCCTGGAAGGCTCTCCAGGTAGTCTTCTTGCTCCTCCACTCCACCTTATTAAAATTGTTGAGTAAATATTGCCTATTTGGAAAATGCAAACCCCTCTTCCCCTTTTCTGCCAGCTTCATCTCCATTGTACTGAATGCTATTTGATATATTACATGTAATTTACTTATTTGGTGTTTACTATATATATACATATATATATGTGTGTATATACATATATCTCTATCACTCGAATGTAATATACATTGAGAGTTGGAACTTCCATTTCATAAAGTACTGATTTCTCCAATGCTTAGAATAGTACACAGCACATTGTATACCATTGTATACCATCAAAAATAGTAATTGAAAGAATGAAAAATGCTCTAAAGTTGACTCTTGAAAACAATTTCATTCATTATTTAAATTCATTATTTAAATTTTTTCCATATAATAAACTTTATTTATAAAGAAGTTTTAGATTGCATAAAAGTTTTATTGAATGTATAGGGGATTCCCATATATCTTACCCCCCTTCCCTCCCATATATTCCCCTATTAATAATGTCTTATATCATTGCTATACATTTGTTGAACTTGATGAACAAATATCAAAGCATTGCTATTAACCATGGTCTATAGTTTACATTATGGTTTACACTTCTCACTGCACAATTTTATAGGTTTTGACAAAATGCATAATGTCTTGTATTCGTCTTGCAATGTCATGCAGAATGATTCCAATGTCTCAAAAATGCCCCATGTTATACCTATTCTTCCATCTCCCTCTCCTCAGAACTTCTGGTGACCAATGTCTTTATATCAGTGTTACAAGTTCTTCCAATACTAGAATAATAATGCCTACTTTAGTCCATGTTTGTATCCCCCCTTATGTTTGTTTGTTCCTCTAACTTGAGGTTTTTAGGATGGTGATGCCCACTCTGCTTCCAATTAAGAGGGGGCTTAGATCCCATGGGGCAGATAGATGGAACTGTCTTGCTTGCCTTTGCTTTTAATATCATCACTTAACTAAATCATCCCCAAATTGTTCAATATCTTGGGCTATATGACCTGTTTGACTTTGCTATTTACTATTTACATGATACCATGTAGATTTCTGTTAGGTAAAAAAGTTAAACCCAAAGGTTATGTGTTATGGCCCTCTATAGGACATTAACTAGTTTCTAGCAAACATATCTCACCACTTATTTACTGAATGGCTAATTAAATCTCTATTCCTTAATGTCTCTCTTTGAACCAGCTTAAACATCTTACTGGTGTCTTCATTAAATAATGAATTGAATAAAATATTTGACACATGATAATTTTATATTTGGAAAATATCTGTTCAGATTGATTTGAAAGTTTTCAGTAGCTGTTTAATATCAACCTTATTAATATACATAGTTTAAAAATGGCATGGAAGAAAAGGTAATCAATTATGCACAAAAATATAGTTGAAAAAATATATGTTTATCAGAGAGTACAACAGTTTAAAGCTTGTCAGTTTTTGTCAATTACAATATACCTGGTTGCCCAAATTCTTAGTTCTCTATATAATCATATTTTAGTGTCTGCACAAATACTAGTCTTTCAGGATTGCTATTAATTCATAACATAACCCAAAACTAAATTTCTGTTGCTTGTCTATTATAACTAAAAGTGACCAAGAAGGTACTATCTAGTATTGAAATTTATACATGTGCATTGTAAATATTTATCTCACCATTTTGAATTTCTTAATATTTTTTCTTACATTAAACAATTGAGACACCCAACAAAATATCAGTTTATAAAAATGATTTATAGGATTTGACAATGTATAATGTATCTGTCATTGCATTATCATGAAGAAGAATTCCAATGCCCTAAAAGTGCCCTTTGTCCCACCTATTCTTTCCTCCTCCTCCCCAGAGAACCTCTGGTAATCACTGTCTTTATATCAATGTTACATGTTCTTTGGTTAAAACAATAATAATAAATTTACTTTGATCCATGATCTTTATGTTTGTTCATTCCTCAATACTGAGGATTTTAGAATGGTGATGCCTGCTCTGCTTCAGATTGAGAAGGGGATTAGATCTTGTGAGGCAGATGGAAGAACTGTTTTTCTTGCATTGTAGATACTCTTTGTTTTGGGGGATGGGAGTTATCCATCATCATCTTTTCATTATTTGTCTTGGGTGAGTCCAATGAACTGGAAGGTAAATGTTGACTGCAACTCTTCTGAGATTCAGGGCTCAACCAGCATATGAACAGACTGACTATTTAAATCTCTTAAGACATAAATTTAACGTGTATAGTGCTAATTGTAGGTTCAAATAAATGGGGTAATCATCCATTCTCTGTTATTTTATGGAAGAGTTTGAACAGGATTTTATAAATGTGTCCAACTCTGTTACATTGGGAAAATAGGTTATCATATATTCCATGGTTATGCCCACCAAAGGCATGCTGATTTCATGGGGTAATGTGCCTCTTGGGAATAAAGTTAATGAAATAATTTCCTACTACAAGATCTCAAAGCTGTTTCCCTACATTATCATCTAAGAGCTTTATGTACTTGCTTTTTTATTTATATATTTGATTTATCTTAAGTTAATTTTCATATAATGTGTGAGTTGGTGAACCTCTTTCATTCTTTTGGATATGGATACCCAGT
>JAQZBX010039608.1:0-22989 GCA_029593785.1 Cabassous unicinctus
CCAAATTAGAAATTCTGTACAAATTAAGCATCAGATCCCCATCCTCTATCCTCATTCTATCTCCTGGTAACCTATATTCTAGACTCTAACTCTATGTTTGCTTATTATAATTAGTTCATATTAGTGAGATCCATATAATATTTGTCCTTTTGTGTCTGGCTTGTTTCACTCCAACATATTGTCCTCAAGGTGCATCCATGTTGTCACATGCATCAGGACTTCATTCCTTCTTATATCTGAGTAATATTCCATTGGATGTACATACTACATATTATTTATCCATTCATCAGCTTATGGACATTTGGGTTGCTTCCATCTTTTGGCAATTATGAATAATGCCACTATGAACATTGATGTGCGTATATCTGTTGGTGCCCCTGCTTTCAGTTCTTCTGGGTATATACCTAGTAGTGGGATTGCTAGATCATATGGCAATTCTATACTTAGCTTCCTGAGGATCTGCCAAACTGTCTTCCACAGCAGCTGCACCATTATACAATCCCACCAGCAGTGTATTTCTACTGTCATCATTTTTGTTACATAGTTATTAGCTATCTACAGGCATCGTTAAATATACATTAGAGAAAATTCCACATTGTTACTTAATTTACCCACAGCATGCATAATAATGCATCTTTGGTCACATGTTCCAATAATGAAATGTCCTGCTTGTTTTCTTTTTTTTTTTCTTTTAGTTGTAAATCATTTTGTGTCTTTGAACATAGATTGAAAATAGAAAATTTTCTGTCTCATTTTCTTTATGAAATGTATTCTGTGATGTGTGTGTGTGTGTGGTGATGCCTACTGTGTTGACAAGCATACCCCATGTCCCATTCCCCTTTCTCTCAGTAAGGAAGTAACTCCCATTCTAGGGTGCTCACAAACAAGCATATAATTTTAAGGAAATGAAAATAGGGTTGTAATTTGTTCATCAATAAAATAGGTAGTTTCCAAGTTGATGCTAAATTAATTTTCAGTTGTGGAATGTTTGTTGCTTAAAGAAATTTTATTTTTTATATGAAGGTTAAATAAAACTGAAGAGTACAATCTTTTCTAACCTATTTCTACTCCAAAGATAGATACTATTTTCTTTCTAGTAATAACCCACTTGTTATTTTTGGGGGTGGGAGGGTGGAAGTGGAGAGGAGAACCAAGGTCATTAATCCAAAATGGTTCAAATTGCCAAGCTTTATACACGACTCTTTGATTCTCAAGCTGTCATATGGATAAAATCACACTTATCTAAGAAACACAATAATGACAGCTCAGAGGCAGATGCTGAAACTCAAAAGTAATTGAACCATTTAACCACCATTTACTTGCTCAGAATTTCTCCTCGGCAATGACCCATTGCTAAAAGCCTAGTGCTCAATGTTAGGGCTTTTATTCAAACTCTGCCACATCCTAAAGCTGTGGTTCTCAAATTTTACACTGCATCAGAATCATCTAGTATGTTTATTGGAGCACAAATTGCTGGGCTCCACATCCAGAATTTCTAATTCAGTAGGTGTCCGATGGGGCTAGATAATTTGCATTTCAAAGATATTCCCAGTGATGCTGATGCTAGTGGTCATGGGTCCACAATTTGAAAACCCTGCCCTAAAAATATGCCCTTTCCCACATTATCTAGCATTCTTTCCTTCCAAATGATGTAAACTGTCAGTTTCCTATTGGCCACTCCCATCACCTCTTATCCTTCCTTAATTCCTGTAGGCCACTGTTGACCAAGAGAAAAACAATATGAGACACTTGTGTAAATGCAAATTTTCTAGTAGACACACTAAAAAATTTTTAAAGGATGAAATTAATTTTAATAATATATTTTATTTAGCACAATAAATCCATGTATTTATTCAACATCTAATAAATATAAGTAATATTAACAAGTAAAAATATTCATTTTTATAGTAACTTTTCAAAATCTGGCGTGTATTTTTTCACACTTACAGTACCTCTCCCTTTGGACTAGCCACGTTTCCTGTGCTCATAGCCACACATGACTGGTGGCTGCCATATTGGACAACACAGCGCTAGATCTTTAGAGTCAACAGAACTGGAATATTGATGGGCTCTGCTTGGTCTGCCCCTTACTATGAACTCCACCATATTTCCTCAATTCTAAAATACACTACCAATCTAACAACAAATCTTAAGGAAAACAAGAGTCACTACATCATTAGATGTACCCATGGATTTTGAAATGCATGTGAATATCAGAATATTCTCTTTTGTTTTTATGCAGATAACCAAATATAAATATGTCATGATGTCTTATTTTAGTGCAGATTTTTTTCTTTGTTTTTCTCCTGCCCCTTCACCCTACTCATGTCCGCCTTCATCAGCAACCCCTCTCTCCCAGGAAGATAATTCATGATAACAACAGAGTATTTATGCTTCTTTATTTTCTCTCCATCCTGATATAATCCTCTACAAATACACGCACAGACGTTTGTTTGTCTATATTTGTTTTATTAAAATGGATCATATCGTATCCAGTTTGCTGCATAATTCCTTCTTATGCAATAACAACTCACGAAAATCCCTGAAAGTCAACTGGAAGTTCTAATTTATTCTTCTTAGTGGCTGCAGAACAGTCTACGGAGTGGGATATTATAATTTACTCACCATTTCTCTTATTGGTAAGCATTCACATATTTCCCTTTTTTTAAGCACTAAGAAAAATACTGCATAAATTCTCACCCCCTCAATATAAATACATAAATATTTAGATATTTAAATATATAGATATATATCATCACCTACTGGCCCTTTTATTTCTATGGGAGACATTCGTGGGAGTGGGATCTGGGTTAAAGGTCTTATGCATTTTAAATTTAAATAGATGTCACCAGATTACTGGTGGGCATTTGAAGTATTATAGTATTTGGGGGAAGAAAAGCATGAAAGTAGCCTTTTCCCCACATTCCCACCAACAACAGAAGTTATGGCTCAGAAAGATTAAAAAAAAAAAAAAAAAAAAAAAAATGAGGACGGGAGGACTTTTGAAAACTGGGTAATACAATATTAAGCTTGCAAATTCTTTGTTTGCTTTTCACTTAGACTTTCTCTCACCGTATCCGGACCCTTGCTTTCCTACAAACAGAAACACTCATCATTAGCAGCCCAAGAAAACAATTTTTAAATAATTTTCCTAATAAATCCTTCCTAAGTTGACAACTGGTTTTGACCAATATCTCTCCCCGTAAAGCTCCCCAGTGATACTCTCTCTATGCAGGTGTTCTCTTCATCCTCTTGCTTCCTGGTAAATAGTAAATGAGCCTAGGAGAAATCCCACGTCGAAATGATTTTACTGCTATTTGCCCACTCACGTTGCAAAAAATATTAGTTACCTTTAATAAGGATAATTCCTTTGCTAATTAGGCTAGAAATCAAAGAACTTGGAATATGTAACCTACCCAAGTACCAGAGTATAACTCAGGTAATAATAATTATTAAAATGATAAGTAGCAACAACTAACATTTATTGAGTTTTGGTATGTGCCAGGCACTCTGCTAATTCTTTACATATGTTAATTCGTTTTCTCCTTCAAAACCCCTGTAAAGCATTTACTATTATTCTTTTATTGTTATTCCCATTGTGTGGGTAAGGACATTGTGCTCACACAGCCAGTGAATGGCAAGAGCAGGTTTGGAACGTGGACAGCCTGACTCCAGAGCCTACTCTTCTCACCTTGCATCTCTCTTTGAACCTCAGTGTCTTCAGTTATACTGCTATAACCAGGGGTTAAGAATTAACAAATAATTACGATTACTGAATCATTATATAGATGCCTTTTTCATCAAGTGTATTATAAAATAGCCGAAGGTTAATATCTGAAATTACTGAAACTGGCTAGAGTGACCTCTCCTCTGTATATGGTCACTTCCAGTTAAGACCTGCTATTATGACGATTATTCCAGATGGATCTTACCCTTGTATAGGAACATTTCTACTGAAATGGTAACCACTCCACCCTCCTCTGCTTGAAATCCATAAGAAAAACCTTGTAACTGACCCTGACTCTGTACCCACCCCATCCCCAGATGCCTTGATCTCTAATAATGATTGCCTTGCGATTGTAATAACTTTGTGACTCACCCCTGTTTTGTACCCACCCCACATCCTTTGCAGTCCCTTAATGTTTATTAATGAAGGAACCTGAGCCAGCCCCACCACAATTACTCATCAGTAATAAACCGCTAAGCCTGGATATTTTAAAAGTATCGGGATTACTGCAGTTCCAGGAGGCAGTGTTTGGGCCCTTAGGCCACTGTCCTCCTTTGCTAGGCACAAGCAAATAAATTCTTTCTCCCCTTAAAACCCCGATGTCTCAGGAATTGGTCATTAATGAAGCATATCTGGCAAAAAAAAAAAAAAGTAGCGCTGTTGTTTGGTATCACTATGGATAGGGTAATATCAACTCTGCCTGCCTTTGGTTTTGCTGGGAAGAAACATGAAACTGATTTGAAAACCAGTGAAAGCTCTGACAAAGTGAAGTAGTCTTGTTTTGGCTTAGAAATTTTGGCTGAGATTATTCCATCATTCAAAGCCATTTATAAGCAGATGAAGTGTTTTGAACAATGGCACACCAAGGCATTTTCTGCCACAAACATCATTCTGAAGGTGAAACTGGCCAGCTAATGACAACCTGACCTGCACCAGATCCCCACAGCCTGCTGATTTGCCTGATATTAGAAAAAGAGCAGCCAACCTTTACCTCTATTGTGTAGCTTGACTACGTCCTTCCTTTCCCCGCTCCAGCCCCTGCATTTTACTTAATTGGAATGCCAGGCTATAAATCTTACATACTTAAGGGCCAGAAAACTCTCCGGAGCTCTCAGAGTGAAATTTGTGTGTGAGTTCAGCAATATTGAATTTTCAAATAAAATGATTAACAGGCACCTTTAGGGCAGCCTCAGAGAAAACAATCCTTCCTGAATCTTGCCACCTTAATCTGAGGAAGCTTTTTGTTTTTAGGTTTAATAAAATGGATTCGAAAGTAACTTAAGGATGAGTGACTATAAGTGAGTAGAGAGAGACAATCCATTACCTAGTCTGGAGGCTCCCTTCAGCAACTGGAATCTCAACACTGCTCTCTCTCCTGGTCTACGAAGGCCACAGGAACACTTTACTAGGGAGGCTTGAGGTACTTGGTTTAACTTTAATTGCAATTAGATCTAATTACTGATGTTTTTCTTTCAAGATTTGAATAGTCGAAATGGGTACACCTGATCAGAAAGTCTATTTGCTTTTCCATAGCACAATAACATCTATTAGACTTCATGAAACACAGAACTGAAATCAGTGAGAAGAAAGAATATAATCCAATCCAATTCAACCACAGACTGAAGCCTACAAGCCTCCTATTTGCTGAAACAATGATTTAAATGCTCTATCAATATAGGATGTTTATGGCCTTACACAATAGGAATTTGCCTCATTTATGCAGCAGGAAGATCATTTACAACCAATTTCTAAAACACACCAAGCGTCAATAATAAATTTGCAAATCAAGGCCAGACATTGCAATACTCAAAAGAGGTCTATTAAGCAATAAGAAGTTGTCAGAAGGAGGATTTTTGGAGGGCGCCATACCAATTTATAACCATGAAGCACCTATAAAGCGGTCATCACCAGCCTGGCTTTCCTAGTCTCTGGGAAGTAAGACGCTTGGCTTTACAGAGGATTTGGGGGGAAGCGGGAGTGGCTCAGTGGATAGAGCCCCCGTTTACCATATGGGAGGCCCGGGTTTGCTTCCCGGTGCCTCCTTGTGAGGGCAGGCCAGCTCGCGCGGCGCCGTGGGCTGATGCGGCAAGATCTCACAGCGAGGGGGAGATAAGCAGACACAGAGAAGACACGCAGCGAATCGACACAGCAGCACAAGCAGCAAGGGGCGGATAAATAAAATAAAATAAATAAATCTTTTAAAAAAATAAATAAAGAGGATTTGGATAGATGACCAACAAGGACAGGACAAGGACAGGGCATCTCCTGCTCACAGATCTCAGTGCCAAACGGGCTGCCTTCCCAGTCATATCCAGACTTGTAAATAATTCCTTCTTTGCTGTCATAGAGGAGAGGTCAAGTAAAGCTGCTAGAGGGGCCCGCTTCTCTGCCCCCTCGTGGTGTTTTTGTAAGCAGATGCCTTCTCCTTCCCATTCCCCATTAGCCTCTTCACCTACATCTACACAAACATACACACATGTAGGTAACAGGAATATAAGTATCTAAGCATTTGCTCTCTGCTGGGCCCTACACCAACCATCCCAGGTTCTCTCAAGATTTTGAGGAAATGGAAAGTAGCTCCTACTCCTAAAAAGGTTGACTTCTGGGCTGGAGCATGGAAAAGTAGCTCTGTATCCCAGCTCACTCACTTATTAGCTGTATGACTTTGAGGACCGCATTTGACATTTTTATGTCTCATTGTCTCATCTGTTAAAAATAATAATAATAGCTCATGTGAGGAGGAAATGAGGTCATGTGTAATATGCTCTTTAAAATAAGAATTCAGAAAGTGTTAACTGAAATCAGTTTCTGTCCACTGATTCTGGATTTCCGCTGAGGTTCCTACAAGGGAAAACTGGGGAGTCAGGAACAGAAGAAAGTATGATTATGACTAACAGATGGAGTAAATAATAGCATAATAGCACAAAAAGCAAGACTCTCCTCAAGGGAAGTCGTAAACCTGGGGTCAGAGTACGTGAGTTGAAATTTAAGGCTTCTCATTGTTTAGCTCTCTGCCATTTATCAAGTCAACCTCTCTAAACCTTACTTTCTTTACTTGTGAAGTGGGATCGGTGATATCCACCTATGGTGAATATTAAATATTAAATAATGGCTACTGGGAATATTAAGTAAGAAAAGATACATGAAAACATTCTGTAAACTATAAAGTATTTCCCCACTGTGGATACAGGCACATACACTCACATCTTAAAATACTTCAAGAGCTCCCCATTGTTCTTAGAATAAAGATCAAAGTCTTTAACTTGGCCAACAATGCCCAGGATGTCGAGCTCTAGCCTAGTCATGTGCTAATAAATGTTTAACAACAGGCTTTCTAGGGAAGTGGGGGAAGCCCTGCATTGTACATTTGCATCTTTGATGGTATAAATGCTCCATCATGGCCAATTGATAGCTGCCAAAGTGGCAACCAGCTTACAGTATTTCTGAAAATTTAACACTTGGCTCTAGCATGCCAGTACCAGCAGACTCACCACACCTCTGAACCCTGCTTTCCTAGCCACTTCACCCATCTCATCTTGCTACACTTCAACCCCACTTGGCCTTATTCCACTTCCTCAATGTGTCATACCCCACACACATCTGGCCTTTCCATAGACCTACAGTCTATGTCAGGTTCCCTGTTACAACCTTACACAGTTCTGTAATCCTCTCCTTCAGGAACACTTATTTCAGGTTACTTATTTATTCCTTAATGCAACTATGTGATGTTTAACAATATCATAAGCAAACATGGATTTGCAGGAGGTATGATTAGAACAGCTACAGACTTCCTTCACCACATACTTTTGTATGTGATACATTCTTTTGTAAGGGAAATTTCAAGGATTTTTAAGAAAGAAAACTGTAGTGAATCTGCTCAGCTCTGACAACCACTGATATGAGAGAGGCGGCTCCCTCTATTTCCTATAGGTTTCTTAGAATCCTAGGTAACTGGAGCTGGAGGAGACAATTCCAAATGCTTTTCTCTATGAGCACTAGATATTCTATGCAGGTGTCTCCTGGGTTACCTCTATGAGGTGGAGGTGGAAAGATGGGAAAAAAATGCTGCTGAAAAATATACAGCTTTGGGCTCTCTACAGCCACCTCACAGAGCAGTTCTGGTTTATATATTTTATATATTGGTCTTCCTTATAAGAGTCCTTCTGAATGGTTTCCATTGTGGAAAAAAGGGTTTGCAACCCAATTTATTCTACAGTTGTGAAAAATAAGTGCTCAGAGAGGCATAGAATAATAGGGAAAATAATTATTTACATGCTTTATGGAGAAATTTTTTTCATATATAAATATTCCTAGCCTTCCCCTCTTTCCTTCTAGCTGATTCTCCAGTGCAGATTTGCATTTCTAATTGTATTGCATTCTTTTTAACTATGATTCCTTACTGAGACTAGTTCATATGAGCTCCTTCTTGTATTTAGGTTATGGAAGTATTTACCTAGTCCACATAGCTAACCAATTGTAGATCCACAGCTCAGATCAGGTCCCCTGATCCCCAGTCCAATGCCATTCTGCTTTTTAGTGGGTCTACATCTAGTACCGGTAGGAACTTCACTACTGCCAGAAGGAAAGCCTCACTGCCAAGCCTCATCTCCATGAGAAATCTTTTTCAGTTTTTAAATAATTTAAGTTTCCTGGAGACTATATGGATACACAATAGAAATCCAGTAATTCTAATAAATATCTGAGTAGAAAAACAGTGTCACTTCTCTCTTGCCATCAAATCCCTTATCTCAGTACATGATCTCAATCCCAGGAGCAAGCAGACCTCTAAACCCCAATCTCAGGACCAGCTGGGCTCTAAACCCTGATGTCCAAGATCTTGGCAAAGGACACAGTGAGGCCCTCTTAGACACCTGTCTATTTTCCTGAGCAATTAGAAGCATCCTACAGGTGAGACAGATCTGAGCTCATATCCCAACAATGCCACTTCCTGGATATATGATCTTGGGCAAGTTATCTTCTATCTCTGAGGCTCAATGTTCTGTGGATTAAAATGTGCATCTTATATGGTTTGTTGTAAGGATTAAATAAGGCCAATTCTTGCATGAAGTATGTGCTCAAGAAATGATCACTATGTGTTTCTATCCACTAACAAATATTTCTGTATCTATATTACCAGGGCTAAGCCCAATATATAGTTAAGGCCTTACCTATAAATTCAGAAAATAAGTTCACTTCTGATATATAGCTAGCTAGTTCCAACTACTCTGTTCAATTCAACAAACATATACTGAGCTCTTAATATTTATCAGACGCAGCATTAAGCCTAGACAGATATTTAGTTCTGTCTTCAAGGAGCTAAAGATTTAAACCGTCCTTCACAGATGAGACCGCCTGTATTCTTAAAGAGCTCTAAGGGACAGTATCTCACAGTATTGTTGACAACTGCCACAATCAATTTTCAGTTCCCTCAGGAGTTTGTGTGTGTATGTGTATGTGTGTGTTTCCAATTTGGTGAGATTCAGAATACCTCCATTTCTTCTTATTCTAAGAAAGAGAGAAGAGTTGGTCACCATTCTTCACATAATAAGCTTTCATTCCCTGAGAGTTATTGAGTTATTCTTCTGTATTCTCTTTCTAGATTAAATAATTCCAATCCCTTTAACCTTTTCTCAGAGGTCCTATTTGCCAGCCTTCAACTGAGTCATTTTCATTGCTCCCCTCTGGACTCTCTCCAAGTCCTCCGCATTAAAATATGTTTCTTTTGCCACCGAGTTCACTCTTCTAAGCAACTTTTCTTTCACCTAGACCAAGACAAAAGAAAAGCAGCCCCCAAGTAAAGACAAGAGACTTGGATAGATTTCCCAGGCAAGGGACACCCACATGTGAACTCCCTTAATTCAAAGCAAATCAGCACTTACTCTCACCTCTATGAAGGTGGAAGGGCTGAAACCAGAAAGTTCCTAGATAGCACCAACCATTCTGCTTGACCATTACCTAAATTACTTTAAAGCAAATGAGACTATTAACAGCAAACATGAGGCTAGCTGTAGTTACACCTGAGGTCCTCAGAAGAGTGTTAATAAAATCGCTGTACTAAGTTAAAGTTAATGAGATCAAACGAATTTTTGGCTTTTATTCTGTAAAATACTTCTGGCTTTCAGACAGACAGTTGAGAGCTTTCTATGTTACTTACAAGCAGTGTCTTTGGTCAGTCTTGGCACCTTACAAAGGATCTTTCTTTGCATGCTGTCAATCAGTATAAATTAATATTTCCTGAGCTGAGGGTACAGAAAATTCTAAATGTGTCTTAGGAAATGAGTATAGAGGTTAATCAAATATACTGATCATAGTATGTGTATTAGTTTCTTTGAGCTACCATAGCAAATTCCCACAAACTGGGTGGCTTAAAACAACAAGCAGAAATATATTCTCTTGCCATGTGGAGGCTAGACGTCCAAAATCAAGGTGTCCACAGGACCATGGTCCCCCTGAAAGCTCTAGAGAAGAATCCTTTCTTGCCTCTTCCTGCATCTGGTGGCCTCAGGCATCCCGTGGTTTGTGGCAGCAGACCTCCAACCTCTGCCTGTCTTCACATGGCCACCTTCTCCCTCGTTTCTCCCTCTTCTTATAAAGACACCAGTCATATTGGACTTAGGATCCACTCTAACCCATATAAAGTCATCATCACTTCATTACATCTGCAAAGAACCTGTTTCCAAATAAGGTACCATTCACAGGTACAGGGAGTTAGGACTTGAACATATCTTTTTGGGGAACACAATTTAATCCACAAGAGTATGGTACGTACATATGTGGAAAGGGACAGATATGAAAACCTGAGCTCAAGTAAAACACTCTTTCCAGACTTGCATGGTGATTTGTACGAATCTCTTTTCTCAAAGATCCTCTCTGCCTTTTTCTCATATCGTGCCATTATGCTTAGATTAATCTGGTCCCAGTTAGCCAGCACCATGTCCATATATCTCCCTAAATCCTTCTGAAATTTTTGCCAAAAGCTCTCAAGAAGCTGAGAAAGCTCTTACTGCATAAAATCCTGCCAGTTTCAGGGACTTAGTTTTGGAATGATGTTTTAAAAATTTTTTTCTTTCTTCATCTGGAAAAGTCAAAAGTTTACAATGGGGTTGAAAGGAGTAGAAGTGGTGGTGGGTGGCGAGCAGGAATTATTGCCTCCTCTGGGGTAACTCCAGGCAAATCTGTGGTAGTCAACATCAAGGTGGATTTCTGAAGCTACTTTGCTTCTGGCCAGACCACACCTACCTAGAACTGGCTGGGCTGTCAGAGGTCTGTCAACCATGGCCATGGGGAACCTGAGACATTCTGGAAAAGCCGAGTTGCTTAACATTCTCTCTGCTCTAGGTCCAGAACAAATTCATGGTTTGGTGTGGAATTTTTTTTCCAGGGTAGTGTAGTCCCAAAGGCAGTCCAATCTATCAAACAATGTCTAAATCCAAGGATTTATGGAATTAATAGAAAGTCCCTAAATAATCAGCAAATTAGGATGTCCAGAGATTTACACCTATAGTATGATAATAAGTAGCATCCTCCCTGGGCAAGAGCAAACAGTTCACTAGCTGTTTAACTGTCAGAGCCAACCAACTACATTCCTCCTACTCAAGCTGGTTCTCCTTGCTCAGGCCCTTCTCTCGGGTATTTGTAGGTTTTTATCCTACAGAGTGAAGGAAATGAATATGTACACATACATCATTGGGAAGTCCATAACATAATTGAGGTCTGGGAGCTCTAGAACAATGGGTGATTAAAGTTAGAGCATGTGAAATATTTTTGTATTGATAAATATGCATTGTAACTTGACTGTTAGAATCTTTATAAAAGCAAGATTACAATTTTGAAGTGGAACTACAAATAGCGACTGAATTAATCTATCTGGTGGTAATGATAGTCTGGTAAATTCTTATCAAGTGGCAAGAAGGCACTTGTTTCCAGAGTGAAAGTAGGGCACTGATATGGATGGATGTTGCCGTGTTACATGGTAGTGGCTATGGCCAGTGACCAGGAGTCCTGGATTAATAAATCACCAGTAGACACAACACACTGCTCCCTCTCTTTACCCAGATGTGTGTTGCAGAGACTTCTACCAAACGGTTTCAAAGAATCCACAATTTGCACCACTCTATTATAATCCATTGCATGTTAGGAAGCAATTTTTATCCCATTTAAATTGAAGAAATAGTACCAGCTAACACGAAACACTGGTGTCTCTACATAGGGAGGATTTTTGAATAAGAGAAAATAAGGGAAAGGGGAGAAAGAAAAGTAAAAACTTGAAATTGGTGAATTTTTTTTAAAGCATGCATCTACAACAAGTGGTGATATTTTCAGTAAAGCTTTCCTGAACCTAAAAATTAAATAAAATTCCTGCTGACTTTCAAAGGCCAAGCATTTGGGTCATTAAAAAAAAAAAATTAAAAGATAGCCAGCAGATTAAAGGAACTCCATTTATAAAAGTCAAATGAACCTCTAACAAAGCTTGTTTGGGACATGAATAAATCATCTGGCCATGAATTATTCATTGTTATCAAGAAACAAGCTGGGAATTCCAGGAACTGGGCTCAGGGAGGTGCTAAAACTGGGGAGTGAGCAAGTTCATTGTGTCATGCCCACAATGAAGGGAAGGGAGAGGATAAGCCACGGGGTACTGCCATCTGATTCAGAGACCGTGCCAGCCCTCCCCTGGTATTCACAGGGGACACCCCGGCAGCCGTTACACCTCAGATGACAAAGCAAATACAGATTAATCCATAGAACCTTAATTTAGAAAATTGTACATGCTTGGTAGACAGACAATCAAAGTTTTAGATGATTGGGGCTTTTTTTAATGCATGACGTACATGGGGAATATGAGCTGTGTGGAAAAGACAATAGATTTGCAGGTTTGAATTTAAAGGGAAATCTCTAGAAGAGCCCTTGGTAAGAAGCTAAGAGCAGTCTGACCTACTCATTCATAGCTTTGGGGTGTAGATTTTTTTTCAAGGAAGAGAGGGAGCCTCCAGATTTAATCAACTAATCAATATATGTGTGTGTTCCAGGTCCAAACTGCTTTGCAGGAACTACAATAATTCCAGCTGGCATTGAAGTGAAAGTGGATGAATGTAACATCTGTCACTGTCACAACGGGGACTGGTGGAAGCCTGCTCAGTGTTCAAAACGTGAATGCCAAGGCAAGCAGACTGTGTAGAACAAATTCCCAACCAATGACAAGTTCTTAGGAGAGAATGTTATGGCTTCTACACTGCACATGTTTAAAACAAAACAAACAAACGAACTCCTGCCAGCTACAACAGGGTCACCAGCAAAACCTTTTGGGGTTGACAAAAGTGAATATTTTACTAAGGGGAAATTTCTCTCTCTCTCTCTTGCTATATAAAATATATATAGTATATAACTATCTCAACTGCTTTTGTAATTATCAATGCTTGATGGTGACTTGACGACTGGATTTCTGGAACAAAACGAAAGAAATATCCTTGCACAGGCTCTTTCACTGGTGATGCCTCTGACCTGCCAGCTTATTGTCAACTGATTTACTCCATTTCTATTCTTCTGTAAACCCTATATGCATTTTTCTCTCATAGTATTTTTTTCCAACTTTAAAGTCCAACAGGCCAATTATGTCAAACTCAGTTTTGAGTTATGTCAAAAAAAGCTTTGGTAAAGGAACGCAGGGTTGAGGATCCTTCCTAACCAGGAGGACAGAAAAGAATCCGCCCCATCACTCCCTTCGAGTGAATCATGCCCTGCAGGCTAAGGATAGAGAAGCGGACACACAGACGGACCCACTGCTGGGCAGAGTGGGGAACTGGTACTTTGTCATTATGTGGGGGCTCACAATTTGGTTCTTACAAACTGCCCATTTCATACACAAACCTCGAAACTGCCAATCAAAAACTAATAAGAGAAGGACACCATGAGCTCGCCTAAAGAATCCAAAGGAAAGGGGAACAGATATTTAAAATAGTAGCATTAATCACCAGACTTTCTCATGATTTGAATTTGAATTTGAATTTGGAATGTAACTAAACCCACCCTAAACCCACCCCACTCTGTCGCCTGGCAATATAAACACCAGAACCAGGGTGAATAGCCCACTGTGAATCGGAATCCTTCTGAGCCTTTCTGACTTTTGAATTCAGAGCTGGTTGAAAGACAGTCGTACACACAGGTAGTTTTTATGGTTAAAGTCTGTGTTTGCCATGTTATAGTAACAACTGCTCAGCCCTATGTCTAAAAGACAGATTCAGGACACTCTTACCACCTCAAGTGCTGATTTAATTAAAGATTAGGGTAGAGTGAGTCTTGCACAATATAATTCCATTTGTTGAACATTTTTTAAATGTATATATTATATACTGTACAATTAAAGTGAACCTTTGAAGAGTCTCAAGGTTGCCCTGGAAATGCTGCTAGTACAGTCACAGAAAAACTACAATATACAGGGTATCTGATACCACCTTGATTCGAGTGCAAAATTAGCAACTCTGAAACCATATGGCACAGTTAGTTAGTTATTCCACTCTCCTGTCTTGAAAACCCTGGTGCAGATCTGACCGGGTCCTTGAGGAAACTCTAAGGTTGTCATCATCATCAATGTTCTTTCTTTTCCTGCTGCCACACCAACCTGGGCTTTGTCATGGCTCCTGTGGGAGTGCCATTTTCTAGAACAGGGTTCCTCATCCTTGGCACTATTGACATTTGGGGCCAGATAAGTCTTTGTTGGGAGCAGAAGAGGGGGCTGTGCTGCACATGTGGAGGCTGTTTAGCAGCTTCCCTGGCCTCTATTCGCCAGATGTCAATCACAATCCCTGAGTCCTGTCTCCAGACTTTGCTAAATGTCCCCAAGGGGTGGGGATGGGGGCAAAACTGTGCCTGATTGAGAACCACTGGTCCAGACTAATTGCACTTTTCCACTAGGGAGCATTCTGGGCAAGCTCTGATTGCATCTGTGGCTTGGGTGAGCCTCTGAACCCTTTGGGACATGCACAAACAGCAGCCCTGAGAGGTCGGACTCCTTCACAGGGACTGAGTGGCTTCTAACATCATAGGTCCAACCTCAGGACACGTATTTCTTTAGTCTCATCAACCAGTTTTTCATTTTCAATTATCAGCCTCTCCTCCTGGAAGCATCTCCTGTCATCAAGAAAGAGTTGTCATTTCCAAAATTAATGTGTTGACGAGTTGGACCTGACACTTCTTACGCACGCCGTGCTTGTGTTATGATACAAATAGCCATGCCGCACCCTCCCGGGGAAGAACATCAAGCCGCCTTCCTTTAGAACACCAATTTGCAGCAAGGTTGGTGCCTTTCAGTTGCCACCATGGATACATCATATAGACAGTCATGAATCATTCATGAACAATTCTGCATGATTTATTCCTGCACTCAAAAGTAAAGACATTCCACACTTCAGCTTGTGTCTAGACAGAGATGTATTATAGAGGTTTCTTTGCCCTAAGGTTGCCTGTCGCCAGCTTCAAAAATTCACACTCTCAGAAAGAAATAATAATAATAATAAATGACAGGGATAAGGTTTGAAACCCAGAAAATATCATTAACAGAGCCATGTAGCATAGTACCCTATCTATTATTAAGGAGTTTCTATGTGCTTTTTAGAAAACAGAGAGAGTGCAATTGGGATTCTGTGGTACAAAAATTTTGCATCAAAGTCTTGGCACAGTGTTAGTCACAGTGAGAATTTACTAGAATGGAGTATAACCTGCATCAAGAAACTCACTTCAGAGAGTTTGCAGAAGGAAGGCTCCTCAGTGGCCTCTGTTCCCAGACAGAGAGAGGGATTTTCGTTTTTTGTAACTGGATTTTTTTTCCCTCAGAGTTTCACTACAAGCTGTTTCCTTGAAGACTTTGTAGCACTGACATTTTTCCCCCTTTAGGGAGAGATGAACCTATACTGTGACAGAATTTCTCAGAAACCAATACACATTTTACAACTTCCTTCTATCCAGATCATGGAGAAATTCTTCCCAAACTCTGAACAACAGAGTTCTGGTCTCCTCTGTTGTTTTCTTTGAAGGCTTTGTTTGCAGCCAAACTGTCACCTGTGTACTCCTAGTCCTCCTCTGCCTTTGGTTCTCTGCTTTAACGTCAGCTATGTTTAAATAAGGGAGCAACATCCTGTTTGTCAGCTGATGCCTGTTAAAAAACGATTCAGTTTCTAAAATCTTTGAAAAATGGTGTGCCTGAAAACTAGTGAGAAAAAAAAATTAAACACTAAACTGTAAAATGGGGATTCTAGCAAATATTTGATGTGTAAAAGAATATATTATTAAAAAATTATTTTGTTAAATATAAAGTGTGTTAACCAGCAAACATTGTTTGTGGTATATTTCCTAAGCAATTTCTCCCCTCTCTCTAGCCTCATTATTTAATGTCTAATTCTCAGTGACTTCTGTCGTCTGAAAGTATATGTATCGTTAGTGCTATATTCAGTTATAATTAAGCATTAGCTTTAGCATAACCTGTACGCATTTCAGTTTTCATGATATAAGTCAAGACCTGACTTAGGGATGGAAAAGGAGGCTCACATAAACCAGCAGTGAGAGTGTAAGGGATAGGAAAAACATTTTCCTGGCCCCAAGTTCATACACACTACCAATGATATTCTATAATTATTGAGTGTTTACTCTGCACTAGGCACTCAGCTAAGCACTTAACCTTAGTGTCTTATTCAATTCATACAGCACACCTATGAGGGAGGGACTCCTATTATCTCTATTTTGCTGTTGAAGACACCAGGACACAAAGAGCTTAAGTAATTTGCCCAACATCACAGGATAGGAAGTGGCAAAGCAGGAATTTTTTTATTATAAAAATTTTCAAGCATACACAAAAATTGAGAAAACGTTATAGCAAACTTCCATATACCTATCACCTAGATTCAACAGTTGTCATGATTTTGCACAATTGCTTCATTTATTATTATTTTCTTCCCTGAAGCATTTTAAAGCAAATCTCAAGCATTGTATCATTCACCCCACCCCCTTGTCGAAATCACCTCTTTAAAAAAAATTAGGGACATTTTCTTACATAACCACAGTGATATGTATGTAATATAACCAAACCTAATAAAATTAATAATTCCTTAGTATTATCTAAAATCCAATACATATTCAAATTTCCTAGATATTCTAAAATACGAGTGGCAGAGGGTGTGCGCATAATCCAAACTGCCCATAACACTGCAATGGGTTGTTCTGCCTCCTAAATCCAAAGTAGAAATTTGAACTCTAGAGCAGGGGTTCTTAACCTTTTTTGATCCATGGACCCCTATGCCAGTCAGGTAAAAACCACAGACCCCTTACTAAGTCCACACTATACTGTTTATTATTTAATAAATTATATCACACCTGTACCAACATATTTCCACAAGAATAATGTGGTTTTTGTTTTTTTCCAATTCAAGCTCAGGGGCCCCTTGTTAAGAACCCCTGCTCTAGAACAAGAACTGTTGCTAACAACCCATTATCCAGAGGAGGACTCTACCTTTTATATGTGTATGAGATTTCTTAAGGGAGTAAAAGCAAACTGTTATTTTTCTTTTTCTTGAGACCAGGATAATGCCTAATGCTAGGATACAACTGAACAGTATTTTATAAACTGCCAGCATCATCCTCTGCATTGTTAGAGGAAGAAAGAAAAAAGCTCACCACAAGGAACTGTCAGCATGGAGTCACCACACACGAACACACATCCCACTCCACCAACACTTTCTTAAAGCAAGATTAGACTTTCTCGCTTTTCAATTTTCCATGCATCCGATTCTCTGTTCCCTTTGTTCCTTGCATTTCAGATTCAAGTTTTATGGAGCAGGCACTTCAATGCATGGGAGAGAAAGTTAAAAACTACAACAGAGTCTAGAGTGTGCATTGTTACTTGAGGGTTTATTTGGAGAATATTATTTTTTAAAGAAAGATACTTTCATGGTTTCGAAAGATGAAATGCTCTGAGTCAGCAAACTTCTCTGTACTTTCTTACTGCATACGTAAGTGTTTTACACCTCAAATTGGGGTAATATCTCCACCTGTGTCGAACCATACTGTCCAGTGTAAATACCTGCTTCTCTCCAATCAACCTAATACTCCCAGAAGGCATATTGTTCTTTTGATGAACATAATACAGCCACAGCCTTTTGTAGAGAAAAAATTAAATGAATCGAGTTGACTGAATTTCTTTAATTTTAAGAACTAAAATTTGTTTTGTATTTCAGACATTTTCAGTGTGGTAATGCTGTGATAGCTTTTTTCTTAACCTTTGAAAATCTTGAACTCATAGTCCTTTGAAGACCAAATTCCAATTTAATTAATTCCAGTACCTGCATTACAACCTGGCTATGAGTAAGGACACGTTAAAAGAGCTAACTTTAGTTGAATAGTTATGTGGGATGGGCAGGGGTGGGGGCAGGGAGGAATTTGGATATAAAATTTAGTTACCATTTCTCATGTACCTTCTATGTGTCAGGCACTTGACTGGCTATTTTACATGAGATTATGGTTTATATGCATTAGTTTAATCTTCTCCTAACCACCATGAAGTTGTCGATTGGTATCTCCATTTTGCAGACTGGAAAACTAGGATTCAGAGAGTTTTCAGGGTTTTCTCAGACTCACACAGTTAGAAAGGGGAAAAACTAAATTTTATATCAGAGTGCTGTTATAAGAATTAAATAGAATAGTATACACAAAACAACTTAGAATAGAGTCTGGCACCTAAGAAGAGCTTATTATACATTAGCTATCATTATCAGGACTGCTGGTATCAGAAAAAGGGATTTTAAAGAAGTGACACTGAGTTTGGGTTTTATAGCTTAGGTGCAAGTTGGGCAAGTATTTAGGGGAATTACATGTAGCCTAGAAAAATGAACAGCTAATTTGGACTGGAACAGTCAGGTATGACTCGAGCATAACATTAGAGATGGAGGGATGCTGTGGGAGATGTGTCCAGGATGGAAATCCAATTCTGAGGCCCTGGTAGAGCATGCCAAGGAAATTGGACTTGATATTTATTGATTCTATGGATTAATTAACATTGTCAAATAAGAGGGTGATATGGCCATAATTGTGTCTTGAAATAACAATTCTGAAAGTACCATGAAGGATGGATTGGGATCTGGGGAAAGAAAGTGGAGACACTAATGGGAAGCAACTATATAGGTCCAGAATGAATACTGAGGAACTGACCCATTAGTAGTGAGACTGGAACAGAAGATCTGGGACAACAGGACTACACATAGGAACAAATGGGGATGCAAGAATTAAAATAGTCCCATTTCTAGCTCAGGTCATTAGAAGTGCACTGATGTTAATAATAACAACCAAAGATGGGGAACTTGTGCTTTTCTTGAGAGTGGCTCGTAATCTCATTTTAGGACATGTGCTAAAGTTGTTGGTAATGTATCAGGTGTTTAGGACTGTCTCCAAGGCATCACACCCTGTTTCAATTTGCCAACTCTATTTTCATCTTGGTTTTAATAACTGGAATTTGAATAGCCAAAGTTCACCACTGGTTATATGTTTTTTCAGTATTCCTGAAATGGAAGTCACTTGTTAGAGTGGCAAGAAGAGCAGATTCCTTCACTAGTTTGTGGCAAATATAACCATGGTGAAACACAATTTATTTGCTTATTCTGATACATTTCCAACACCTCTCTCCACACTTGCCACTTCAAAATGTAATATATCATTTCATTTTCATATTGCTGTCCAACAGATTTCTGGGAAATCAAAAAGGGGATTGTGTATCAGTTCACTGTGGCTTTCTATTTTCTTCCCAGAACATGTAGGGTTAAATGACAGGCTAGTTCCTGGGAAATCCCTTCGATTTGAGACTTCCAAGGATGCTCACCCTGTTCCCATTACATTTTTCTTTGGCTTTGTTTGTTTTTTGGTTTCATTTGCTTTTTAATTAATCACAGCATTGGTTAAGCCAAACCCATTAGCTGCATTTCTCATTTAGACCTTTCAGAGATGCAGTTGCAGATGCAATTTAATTTGTTGACCCATGATCGATAGCAATTAATAGCATCTCTTTAATCTTGTTGAAAGTTCTTTCTTTGGCTTCCAATAGCTACCCTCTCAAGGGAAAGGTATCTACGCACATAGGCTATTTAGCTTCTGTGCAACAGTTTCTCTCAATCATCTACTTCTCTCCTGACTTAGTATCCATTTCAGTAGACACCATTCTCTTCAGCATTTTCAATTATCACAGGGAAGTTTATCCAGGCTTTCTTATAAGATTCCTTCACTGCAAATTCATCACAAGAGCATTACAGACAAGGAACTCTAAGAAAAATACTGCAAAATGTTTTTTTTAATTATTCAGAAAAACAGATTTAACTTTTTTAAGTGCTTTTTGTTAATAAAGCAGATGTTCACGTTTCCTAGGACTTCTCCATGTTTTGTTGTGGCTAACACAGTTATTATAATCTATTCTCTTTTTTAAATGTTATATTAATTACAGAGCTTATTCATTTGTTCAAAAAGTAATTTTTCAGCCAGGAGACTAAGCACTACAGATGAAACTGAATAAGGCATTTTTCCCTGCTCTTAAGGAGTTTACAGTCTGATGGAGCAAACAGGGCAGTCCATGATAACAGAGCAGATGTGCTGTATTCTAGGTATGAATAAGTGCACTAGCTACTCTAGGGGAAAAGGCAGCCCCATCATCCTGGACCTGTGGGAAGGCCAGCAAGCCACTGGAACTAGTAACCCAAGTTTTAAAAGAAGAACAGACCAGGTGGTGAAAGAGGGAAGCGGCCAATGTCTTCTTGCAGTTTATAGTTTGGAGTTTCTGCTGATATGACTCAACAATGTCACAACTCCAATTTGCTAATAATGAAATCAACTCGAATCATTAAATATGCTCCTGGCACAAAACTGGGATCTTTGAGAAAAAAAAAATAATGGGTTCCCATCATACTGTGAGTCACTTGTCTTGATCCCAAGTCAACTCAGTGACCCAGTGGCATTTCCTCTCCTCCACCCACTTTCAGGTACCAGTGCACTGCATTTTATCAAATCTCGTCCTCGCATCTCAGTAGGAAGTTGGCTAAATAATGCCTCCTTCAATGATATTTGTGTTCTTGCCTTCATATGTTGAAGTAAGAAATTGGTGCTGGGCCCAGCTGTGGAATGGGAGTCTGGTCCCTATTAAACCATCAGGAAGATATGTATTTTTGAGCAAGGATCCCTTCTAGAGTTTCGGAAATGACAATAAGGGGATGACCACGTGCTCCATAAACTCGCAAGAATCAGCTTGAAACCAATCGTCAAGAAGTTTTCTGCATTACAATTTTCCAAAACAGAAAATAAGATCATATTTGAGGTTATTGGATATATAAATATAAGCCATATAATTTGTATGTCACAAATATAAAATGTCTAAGGTGCATATGTGTATATATTTGTATCTGTGTGTAAGTAGTACAAATCTATATAAATATATCTACCAAAATGTAAAAGGCTGTAGGCATTGGGGTGGACTGAAGGTTGTGTAATTAAGATCCAGTACTTGCTATGTCTCCATCTAGCTGGCACACTCTTTTCCCACTTTCTTTCCAAACAATTGTTGGCTTGTTTAGCTTACAGTCATTCTTATCCCACCTTTCCCTTGCGTGAAGCGTTTCATTAGTTCTGCTTGTTCATAGATTTAATTTCCCATCCCTAATCATTTGTGGCTCATGTGGTCCATTGATTTCAGGAGGAGGAGGCTGAACGTGAGTGAAGGCGAGTTGCAGAGGGGAATGAAAATCAAGCTGCTTGTGGAACCTGAAGTCATTGCAATGGCAATGGGTTATATGTACAAAAAAGAAAACAGTATTTCTTATTAAATGTGCAAAATATTAACATAAGCATATGGTTGGGGTTTTGTTTGTTTTTGTTTGGGGTTTTCTCTTATTGCAATTAGTCGTTGACTTCTGCCTGAAAGGGCTTATTTTGCATCTACCTGCTCTGTTTATTATCTGACGTGGGCCTGCCAGGCACTACTCCTATAAGATGAGCAGAGAACGACTTCCCTGGATATCCAGATATACACGAGGGTACTTACATGCTGCAGGAGGAAACTTCTTTCAAAGCCACTTCATTTATTTACATCAAGGTGCACATGTACCCTTTTGGTTGGACTGGGTAATGGTTTCAGTTCTCCAGAGAATGCAGCAATGTTCCAAGAAGTTCTCGCCACTCAATTGCCTGTTTTTCAGCCTGATAAGTACCATGCTGTCAAGATGTTAACTTTAATTACCTATATTTGCTTTAGATATTACAGCTCAGGAGCTATTGAGCAACAAGACAAGGCAGGCATTGGATATAAATAGTACTATGAGAGGCCCCAGAACCACTCTAAACCAACCAGTGTTCCATTTCCCTCTCCCTGTCCTCCAGCACAGTGATTTCCATTAGCAGCCAGGCCACTGGCTACCAATACTCCAGAGTCAGCAGTCTATAATAGCTTCAGTGGAACATAATGACCAAGTCTTATTTTTTTAACCTTCTTATGAATCAGCTGTCCTCCAATGAGCAGAGAAGTCAGGGTCACAACAGCAAAGCTGTGAAATTATGCAGCTGAAAAGCATAAAGCACCTCTAAAAAATGGGGGGGGCAGGTTATACAGAATTATGATATTTCACATAACCAATGGAGTGTGCAATGATACATTTCCCTTTTTTGTGCTTGTGGAAGTGAAACCAGAACGTACATCTGTAATTACATATTCCACCCCATTGATTTGCTCTTGTAGAAAATGGAAGGCTAGTTATCAAACCCATATGCCTATTGAAATGATGTCAACTTAGAAAAATATCTTTGTTTATTAAATAATCTATATTTCAGTACACATTAATCTATAGCATGTAGGCTGGATGTACAGCACCATACAGTTTTCTTAAGCTGTCTTCTGGAGAAATAAAAGGGCATATTGGAAATGCATCACATGTGCATTGAAATACAACTACAAACATGTTCCCTAACTCTCTCCTCTGGCATGCAATGAGATAGAGATTTTTAAAACTCTGGTTAATTTGAGCAATTTCATACTTAGCACCATTAGATCTAAGGTCAAATTGAATAATCTGGCCCAAAGTAATTTGCTTTGAGACGGGATTTATGTCTATTGAACTAAGTTAAATAAACTGGATTGTTAGAAAGGTCCCTTTCATTAGTGGTTCTGTAGATACTGCCAGAATCAGGTTTGAAAGGCCAAATGCTTTCCTCCTTTATACAAACTTAAGGATTCATTATAAGTGAACTTTTTT
>JAQZBX010039609.1:0-22932 GCA_029593785.1 Cabassous unicinctus
CTAAAGATATTTAGCATGTGATTTGCATGCATAAACAATTCCAAAGACATCAGAGAAGTACCTAAAGATGAAACAGAGAAGCGCCACGGTTGCTACCAAGCCTCTTTCAAACTATTTTATTAATTTTTTTTCAGTTACCAACTTTAAAATAGCATTAAACAAAATGCTAATAAATATGTCATAAAAATTACCAATTGCTTTACCTACCTCTGGACAGAGCCTGGCTGTGCCTGGCACTGTAAGTGCTCAAGCAAGGCTTAGAGATTTTACTACTGCAGGGTCCTTTAACTCCTCGAAGCCTCACGTTCTCACCTTCGGAAGATGAGGGGACTGAAGAGAGGAACTGAACTTTTAATGTCCCTGCCTGTTCTAACACTCCAGGATTCCAGAATCATCCCTCTTCCCTACTGTCAGACCTTCCAACTGTAATGGTGAGTACCAAAAGGAACATAAAGGTATTTCTTCCTGCCTCATTCTTGCCAGAAATCTTATCAATGAAGCACCCTGAAGGTCAAAGGTAGGAAAAGGAGTCAAAAGAATTCAGAAATTCAGAATTGCCACATCCAAACAATCAAGTCTCACCTTTAGTGACACACGCCTTTCAAGTCTTGCCCCCAGTGAACCCCTCCTGCTCGGCGCCCGCCTGCCCTCCTTCTCACGTGCCCGTGCTCCCAGCATGCCTTTGGCCAACCTGTAAATTGATAAACTATTTCTGGCCCCACAGAGTACCACATGATGAAAAATTCTGCCTTCTCAGGGCTTCCACCATGTACCTCGACTCTTTTACTTATCAGAAATATTAAATATTTATCACAACCACCTGCAACTCTTTATATGTATCTCCCTCATCACATAGTAGTTCCTTAATGGCAGAAATTGTGTGTTCTTCATACTATTTTTCTTTAGATCCACAACTTCTGACACACAGTGGACAATCATTGTTGCTATTATTTCTTTAATAAAAAAATAAAAATTAAAAAAAAGAAATGCAATGTGGTATCTGGAATCTCCATGCTATAACAGCACTATTTCTAGCACTCTTAAAACAATATTTTCCAAAGTATGTCTATAACTATTACTGTAATTAAGAATGAGAAAGGTGTGTAAACCACATGCCACTCCTTAAAATTCATAATATATGTGAGTATAAGAAAAGTCTAAAAAGTCCTGCATAGAAAAAAGAAATCTGTTTAACTTAGTTGTAAACAAACAACTTTTCCGTTTAAGCAGAACACAGGAAGACACGAAGTCGGATGACATTAAAAATGTAATAATGCATTCCATTTTCATTGTTAGGTAGGTCCATCTAGACAGAGAGCCGATGAATGAATAATATGACTTTGGGAAAATAGTGATTACACGCTCACACTAACTGAGCCAGAAGCCTAAAATAAACAAATATCTATCCTACCTGTAGGTTTTTATATATAGTGCCATAGTGACAGCAACAACACAGTATGCTGGTCATAGCCTTAGCATTTATGGCAAATTATTAATCAAGTCCCACCTGAAACAATTTGTTAAATTGATTTTAATCACTGGGCCTCTCATGTGAAGCTTTGTATAATCAGCATTTCATTTACAAAATTAATTGCCTGATTGATTCTCAGGAGGCAGTGGCTGTCATTACCCTGCTGTCATAACTTCTGAGGGTGTCACAACACGAAATTCTGACAGGATGAAAAGCACTGCTATTTTAAAAATGGGTGAAGGGAGAAGGGAGGAAAAGAAAGAAGTCAGACTCTACCCCTCAGCCTGAGAGAAACTTCAAAGGTTCACCCACCCGACTCCGACAGCAATACCCTTCCACTGAGTTAGTGTACACATCGAGGGAGCAGGGCATGAAGGATTTTTACTACCTGAAAATAGTAACTAGAATGTAAAAGCACAAAACACACACCAGGCAAAGAGCAGCACTATATATATTAGACAGGTAGACTGTCTGCCTACTGTGAGCCATTTCAATTTCCCATATTCTTTCCTTTCTTACTTTTTCTAATAAAAAAGCATGACCAGAAATTTTAGGAGTTTATGAGTGTGGTATCAAAATCCATCCATTTTAAGCATACCCAACACACACAAACATGCATTCACTCAATTTCCCAAAAATATCTCAGGGTCTATTATTACACACCATTTTTATATTTAATTTCTTGCTCACTATTTAATATTTAATAGTCTACTGGTGATTGATGGGTCGTCACCTAAAAATCTGCTCTCATAATCAAATAACAGAGATTAGATTAGAGCACTTTTTGTGTAAAATAAAGTAATAAGAGTACAGAACGAGGGCAGAAAGAGGGAGTTTCAAAAAGTAATATTGAGCAGCATTCTCCCAAAAATAGGTCATATTACCTCTATCATATTTCAAATGGACCGCGTTAAGTATCAAACCAGCCAAAGATTATATTTTTCTCTCCCATTAAAGAAAGGATGCCCAGTTCTGCAAAAGCCCCTCGATCTCAGCCACCCATAGCTCCCAGTTGCATTTCCAATCTCCTTGGTATTCCATAAAAGCAGGGTTGACTACACAAAGCCAAGTGGTTTTCAAAGGCTTAAAACAATTTCCAGAATATAAAAAAGGGCTCATTTAAAACAATCCCCAGTCAATGCAATCCAGTTCCAAATAAGGCCTCTGCTAAATGGGTCACTCCGAATTTGAAAGAGGTAACCTCTGGAGACAAGATGTACTTTACCTTCCTCTCAGTAAACTGAATTTTGATTTCTATGTACATCCACAGAATGCCTTTAAAAAGAAAGACCACTCTATCAATTTGCTCTATTTTCTTATGACCAAAAGGCGCTCTGTGGCTGGGTAGAGAGAACTAACTGGCACACTGCATCCCCTCCCGTCTCGGATCAACATGACAAACTCATGGTGACGCGAGCTCGAAGGCCCCACACCCTGGGGGGCTCTGCAGGCAGACCCGCCCTTGCCCCTTGCCTCTCCTCTCCGCCACACTTGACTCCCCACGGAACGTGAGTATCACCCCAACTTTCACTTGAGCCCCAGGGATGCTCTGAGTATTTCTAAGGTGATGTCTAGAGTGCCTGAGTTCTGGAGAGAAGGGCACCATAAAAGCCTTACAAAAGGCAGGCCCATGAGGATCACTGCTTAAGCTCCCACATTATTCCAAATTCAAATGCACACCACGTTAGCACTTTGCCTATTCTCTTACAGGTGTGCACAGCGCTTCACCCAAACGTTTTATGCCAGCTTCACTGCCTCCTAGAATAGGACTCTACGGTGTGCCTGACATTCACACAGAGCAGCAGTCTCAGAGGTGAACACGGATGAAAGCACTACAAGTGGGAACGTGTGCTGGCAAGAGGCTGTAATCGAAATTGAATATTCAGGATTATAATTTCCTATTTGGAAAAGGGGAAACTATTGTTTTTATAACATACCCCATGAAAGCAGAACTTAGTAAAATAGTCTTGATGGGTGAAGATCTGTAGGAAAAGTCTACCTTATGTCTATTCAAGGGAGGTGGAGGTACGGCCTGGCCTTTTGGGAGGATGTATCTGAATGCTGGAGGGAATGTGAGGAAATTTATGTTACTCAAAAGGCAGCATGCGTTAGAAAAGGCTGAGAAACAAAGATTTAGATAAAAGAGTAAAGAAGTTACCTCCAAGGCCATACTATTCATTCATTCAACAGTTTTAAGTGAACAAGAATTAACACACAAGGCACAAGAAAGATGAGTAGATGTGTGAGACAGGCCTTGAGTAAGAAGCACACACAAATAATACAGGCATAAATAAGCTGGGAAGTGCCACGGGACAGAGGCACAGTCCTATGACTGCTCAGCTTAGACAGACTTGCAGCTGGGAGAAACGGCAGGATTCGTGGGGAATTTGCCACCGAAGGTGGAAAATAAAAGATGAAAACGATATAGAGAACTATCAAGGTGCAAATGTAACAGCCACAATTTAATGAGTGCCTCCTGGGAGCTGAGCACTGTGCAGTGTTCCACAGATGGCAAGTCTAAGCCCAGCAAAAGCCCCTGCACAGCAGTAACTAGCACTCGTCACTACTGTTAGTTGACGAGAAGCATCTGTGGAGAACAGGTAGCTTGTCCAAGATCACACCACAACACGACAGAGTCAGGATTTTCCCAGGTCTGAGTGAGGCCAAAGCCCATGTTCTCTGGGGAAGACTTCTGTAACAGCCATTAAATCCCTCCTCCAAGCACTCCAAGTCATCTTCCTCCAGAGAGGCCCCTTTTCACCATTGCTGTTTTCATCAATTGTGACACACACCTGTGATTCCTGCCCTTGCAAGGGTGGGGAAACCAAAGCAGAATAAAACCCCCTCCTCTGTGGTCTCATTGACCTGTGAAGAAACGTCTACTAAACACTTGGAAGGCTTTGTTGTAACGTTCCGTCTGTCCTTCAACAGCAGAGGCCCAGCTGAAAACCAGGATATGGTTTAAAGGATGAGGGGAAACACCACGGCTTTGTAAGGGAGACAGAGCAGGAGCAGGCACCCTTGCTCGCCTCTCGAGGCCTCAATTCCTCACCGGTAACACGGGTAGTTTGCAAGTGGACATTCAATAAACGGTACCTGCTGCCTTTTACTTTGTACACCCAGAACCTAACACAATGCATGCCTGTGGACTGAATACATTATATGACAATTAAACACTTGACACGTAAACCTAAACTTTAACTCAAAAAACAGCCGAAACACTAGCAATGATACCAATATAGGAAAATGTGTACAAAACTGTGAATTGAAAATAAGTGATTAAAACTAACTGCAACTGTTTAATAATGCATGCATATATGCTGACAAGGGATATAAATGATTTAAAATGGGAGTCTTTCTTTCCACCGCCTTCTTTTGTGCTCCCTTCAAGATACGCATACACTCCGTTTTGAAGGCTGCGAATGGTTCTACAAGGAGCCAGGGCCTGCTGCCACCCGCCAGAGCTTGCCATGCTCTTGAATCCTACTCCTCCACGGCCGCCTAATCTTCAGGCTGTGCCTCCTAGCCCTTGCCATGCATGCTACCTGGCCACAGGAACTGCCTCCAGCGGTCTCCAACGCCGGCTTGCTGCACGCACTTCACTGGGGAGACCACCGCACAGCTCCCCCCAGCTCTGCTGTCTGGATGGCCTCAGTGAAAGTGATCTGAGGAGGCTATTTGTTTAATCATTTTTGAATGAACCAATAAATTCAAGGGAAAAGGGAGTCCTCTCCCCCACACCCCCAAGTGAGAGGCAAATCTTCAAATGCTCCTGACACTGGTGTAGAAACTTCAGGTTTGCCCACATTTACCTAAAAGTTACATCTAACCTAGTAATTCTGTAGAATGCAAGTGATTACTAGTATCATCTTACAATTCTAAACTCCTGTTTACTAAATTGCTTCCTTTAAGCATGTATAGTTACTAATTTGTTTCCAACTAAATCAGGTATCATGTGAAAAGATTAACCGCAACAGTGAAAGAGCTCCACGGATTATGTTTCATCTAGACTTCAAAATTAAAACAGGGCTACAAATTTTACAACTGCAAAATTTCTTTTTAAAAGGAAAGGCAGCTTAATGTATACACATCTCTCTGGATCAGTAAACTGTCCACATCCCATTATAACATCCCACGTACAAAATGACTACAGCTTTGAGCAAGCCTATGACGAGAGGCCGAAACCCTCAGCTGTGGGTATCACGTGCTGAATTCCTTTTAATCAAGAGGTCAGTCATGGCATGAGGCTGGTCAACAGTCCACAGAGCTAAGAGAGTCGGCCTTTCTGGACCAGGTGAACGTGCAAAACAAGCCACAATAAAGGAGGCCAAAAATAAGACACCCAACACTTTATCAAACCAGGGTATTGATGTTTTACCTATTTAAAAATAACAGCAAATTAACTGAGTAAACAGAAACAATAAATACAAATCTCCAGAAAGTATATTTCAGAGATTTACTCAGCCATGTGACTTACATTATCTTTGATTAGAGTCATACAGATAAAACAAACTCTATGTATAAACTTTGATATTTCTCCCCAAAGCCCAATGAAATAAAAACCCTTAACACTGTTTTTAATCAAAGATGTTAACATTTTTATTTATTTATTTTAAGATTTATTTATTTATCCCCCCCCCTTGCTGCTTGTGTTTTACTGTGTCCATTCGCTGTGTGTTTTCTCCGTGTCTGCTTATCTCCCCCTTGCTGTGAGGTCCTGCTGCATCAGCCCACCGCGCTGCGCGGGCAGGCCTGCTCTCACAAGGAGGCCCCGGGAAACGAACCCAGGGCCTCCACTATGGTAAACGGGAGCTCTATCCATTGAGCCACACCCGCTTCCCAACATCTTAAAATGTTAATAACAAACCATACAAATAACATTTCAATTTTCATGTTTGGCATACAGGTTAGAAAAAGGGTTTTTTAACTATGGAGATGTAGTATACTTAATTAGAAAAATTATTTTTCCCAGCTGAAACTGGAAAGAATGCAGTTTAAAAAGAGCATGAAAGGAAGGATGATTTTAGGAAAATCTGTGATAAGAGAAGATAGAGAATTAGGACTGACTTCAGCAACGGACTGTTCCAGTTCCCGGCCAATTTAGGCTGGAAGCCACAGGCCAAGAGCCGCTGTCTTCACAAAGTCACACCCGACGCGTGGCTAGGATATCTACTCAGCACTACCTAAAAAGTCATGAGAACCTGCCAGTACTTCAAGACCCACACTACACCACTGCATGGCCTCTTCTCTGCCCTGCCCCATTTAGAAAGCTAACTAGACACACTGGAAATAACTTCAGGAAAAAAATTCAGCTGATGCCTTCCAAACAGGAAATGCTCGTATCTTCTTCTCAACTATGTTCCAGATTTCAATCACGGAATTCAATCACTTTGTGTTGCAATAAGGAGCAAGCTGCTTTTCTGCCACACTCCAGGGTTAGAAACTGTCAGGAAGAGCAGCAATGACCCAGGAAGTTACCAGGCTAGTGCCTAAAGCATCTATGCATGGTTCCCCGCAGAGTGTTTGCTCAGTGTAATGTGCTCAGTGAATTGTTAGACAATACTAAGGAAACCCTCCCATCCTTAGTCCCCTACAAAATTACCCAAAGGAAAAAAGCACCACGGTCTGTCCAAACGAGGCTTCAGCAGGGAAAAGGGTGAAGTCAAAGACTATGTACAGTATACTTTTATTTATGGGGTTTTATGTTTATATAACCTTATATTTCATATGCAATATTTTAACATAAACTAGAAAAAATACATTTAACTTAGGAATGGATATTCTGGGAAGTGAATAAAAGGGAATTTAAATCCAATGTACACTGAATCTTTTATAAGTGTTTGAATCTTTTATAATGGGAATGTATTCGTGTACTATACTTCTGTAATTAAAAAAAGTTTAAGAATAAAACATAAAACTGTAGATTAAAAAAAACAAAACTGACAGGCTGCCTGGAACATAAAGAAACTCAATTAATGGTAGCCATTAAAAAATAAAATAAAACAGACTGCTGTACAATCAAAAGCCTGGTTTACTATGTGCAAGCTCTACTGCATGTGGGGTTCCCTTGGATTATTCCCTCACCCCCTAGACCTCAGGTTCATCATCTGATAGATCTAAAGCCTTCCCCTCTACATGTCAGCTAGCTAAGTGCCTCTACTTCAGCAGGGATCCCAAAGAAATATAGAGGCGCAATATCTGGATGGAAATTGAATTGCTAAACTGCATGCGTGTCCAGACCATGATCTAAAGCAGTGATTAGCAAACCACAGTCCGCAGGCCAAATCTGGTCTTCCACCTGTCTTTGTAGAACCCACGTGCTAAGAATGGTTTTTTTGCACTTTTAAATGGCTAGAAACTATCAAAAGAATATTTCATGGCATAGGAAATTATATGGAATTCAAATTTCAGCATCCATATTTCAGTGGCTCCCAACCTCTCCCGTTCGTCTACGTACTGTCTACAGCTCCTTTCACACGACAATGGCACAGCTGAAGACCACCTGGCCTAGGATGCCGAAAGTATTGAATACCGGGCCTTTTACAGGAAAAGCCTACTGACCTCCGGTGCAAACACCTAACCTGTCTCTAGGTTCACAGCATAGGGATGGTGTGTAGAAAAAGCCCAGATTCCGGTTCCAAGACCTGGCCTGAAGCCCAGCTATGCCTTAAACAAGTCACCATGCTTCCACTTCTGCATAAAGAGATTAGGGCTAGTAACTAAACCTCACCAGATTACTGTGAGGCCTAGCTGAGAAAAGCACTCTGGAAATTATTACATGATCTGTAAGGTATTATCTCTAAGTAAAAGCACACAATCCACATGTAAACTTGGATTGAAAATGTGATGCCAAATAGTACGGGCAATGCGTATTTATTTAAAGTGTACTTTTAGAGAAAAGACAAATGGAAGTAGAAACACCTCCAAACCAGCTCTAAAGAAATTATTAAAGCTCTAGCTAGAACGGATGGAACAGAACTAATATACTTTTTCAACTTCAAAAACTAAAAGCACTTTCCAAAGACCATAAACTAGTGCTTTCTAAAGACCACACTAACGGTTTAAATTTCCTGTACAGGAGGTTTAAAAACTATATTCTATCATTTATTGAGGACCTAGGCAGGGCACCTACATGACAGTTCATTTAATCCCTGTTTTTATGGACAAGGAAAGAGAGGCTCAACAAGGTTTATGGTGAAGACTTCACCCTGCATGGAGCCTCATTTAACGTAGGCAATGGAGGAAGCAGCCATTATACAGATTAGGAATGAATGTTCTCTTTCAGTTGGGGAAAAAGAAAAAAATTACAAGGTTTCAAAGTTGCAAAACGTATATAACTTTTTCTCCTATATTTTTCTTCCATCCATGTGTGAAAAGGAAAGAAAGAGGTGGCAACAGAATAGAAACATTTCTTTCTGGCAGAAGCTCAAAGAGCAGCGAGAGCGTACACCTGTAAGCAAACCAATACCTGCCCTCGGATGAAACGCAAACCTGTTACATTTTCCCAATCACAGTAATGATAATAATAGCCAAACCTAACACTTTCTATATGCTTTACATATACTAAAGCATAATCCTCAAAACAACTCCAGGGCTTAGGTACTATAATTACCCCCATTTTACAAATAATAAGTGGCAGAACTCACTAACCATACTGCCCATCAAGAGGCAAATGAGAGCAAAGTGTTTATGCTAGACTGGTCTTAAAATCCAAAGTGAAGGAGATGTGAGGGCGATCTGGCTGCGACATCTGTCACCCCACTGTTCGCCAGGATTGATTCAGCTGATCTGGCTGGCTAGGCGGGTGTCCCCTTCCTCCCTCACCGCTCCATGTGCGTCCCTCCCGAAGCTGAGCGCTCGAAGAGGACGACCTTCCCCGCTAGAGGAGGACCGTTCTTCGGTCAAGGGTATACGAGTAGCTGCGCTCCCCTGCTAGAACCTCCAAACAAGCTCTCAAGGTCCATTTGTAGGAGAACGTAGGGTAGTCAAGCTTCCAAGACTCCAGACACATCCAAATGAGGCGCTGCATGTGGCAGTCTGCCTTAATTAAAAAAAAAAAAAAAATCCAAAGTGAAGGAGTCAAAACCACACACTCCACAAAAAGCATCTAACTAGAAGTATCAGGACTCAAGTAAAAAGCAAACTGAGGGTCGTTTTCTCCAGCCTAAGTAGTATAACTAGTATAAGCAACAAATATGCAGTTATAATAAGCAAATATTGTTTTAAAAGTCAAGGATTCACGAGTAAAGTACTGAATTTTAGCAAGATATTCATATTTGCTAAACACTTAATTATATGTCATGTTCTACATATGGGCAGGGCAGTTCATAATATTGCCTAATCTTTAAACTTTACAGTTGGCGGGGGGAGGGGGGGCGGAGACAGACATTAAGAGATAAAGCGTCTAATTTTTAAAACACATTAGCAAAAATTAAGAAAAAACACACACAGGAAAAAATTAACGAATGCCCACCTGGGGCAGGATATGGACTTGCAGCTTACAAATTGATCCACTAAACCTGAGCAGCCAAGGAGAGACAGGAATAACTGGTTCAAAGAAAGAGAGGAAAAAAATAAAAAAGAAAAGCAAGAAAGAACAAATGGTGAGAGCAAGAAAGAATTCACTTGAAGGAGTTTAAAAAAAAGATAAATACAAAAGCAAAGACGACTCCAGGTAAGTGTGAGACAGGTATGTCCATGAGAGATAAAGACAACAGGTAGATACATACACAGGTGGGGAGGAGGGAGGCAGGGAGATCCCCCCACGCACCCACAACAGACTGACAGACTGACATTCAAAGATGAGAGCAAATGAAAGAAAAGGGAAAGGAAAACAGTTCAACACCCCTCTTTAAAAGGCAAGTGGCATCCACTACAATCCTGGTGAGGCCCAGCACTCCTCTACACATGAAAGCTCACAAAAGCACCCGCACTTCTACTGCATAACTTATAAATGTGGCTGCTTTCCACAAAGAAAATGCTGCCTCTTAGGTCTTCACTGAGAAGGCTTAATAATAAACACACGATGGGGGGCGGATGTGGCTCAAATGGTTGGGCGTCCGTCTCCCATATGGAGGGACCCGGGTTCGATCCCTGGGACCTCCCGGTAAAAAAAAAAAAAAATAATAATAATAATAATAAACACACAAAATCACACAACAAAAAACTCAACCACCTCTGCATACTGGAGTCAGGCCAATGAGGCCATAAAAGGAAACACAGTTGCTTAGAAGCGATACAATCAAAGTAGTATACGCCGATGGCTGTTGTAGTAAGTGAAAAGAGCAGGAGTGAAGAGGCGTTCACACACACACATACACTCATAAGGAATAAAAACTAGACAGAAAGGTGCTAAAATAGTAGCACTTGTATTGGCATGATAGGATTAGGCTTTTATTTTCCATACTTCTTTTAGTCATACTAAGTAAGTATGTATATATACATGCAAGATACTTACTCATAAACATGGATATACACATATATTTATATATTTCTAAGATGCTAAAAAATACTTGCAAATATAAAAACAACCCTTAGCCACAGAAAAACAAGAATACATAATCTTTCTCTTTATTTATTTAAAACTTCTCCCCTCACACTCTGTATGAAACATCTATTTTAGCCATTTTATGTTTTGAAATTAAAAGCCCCAGTGGGAGAGCAGAGCTGTAACCTTCTATTTGCTATATCTTAATAAATTCTAACCTAAGAGCCTAAATAGGAGCTTTAAAATAAGAAGTGAAAGGGGAGTAGCCAAAAATATAAAGTGCCACCTAGCCATTCCTTAGATTAAATTAACATTTGAAATTTAAAAGGAAAAGTCCATGATTTCAGCATGATTATCTTTCAGGTCAAGCACTGCTTTAACCCTAAAGAGCATTATTCTCAACAGAACTATCTGCATGAATTAATGAAGATGCATAGAGAACCACTGACATACTTTACACATAATCAAGCTTTCAGAAGCACTAAAATTTTATTTTTGCTTCATCTAATGATGATGGGAAGTAAAATGTTTGCAAACAGAAAGTTTATTTCTTCTAATCCTTTGCCTACAGTACTTCTTAATTATTCCTCATAGCAACACTATAATCTAGCACTTCCAGGAAGGCTGTGATTTTTCTGACTTGGATTTAGGTCCTCTAGTGAAGACAAGCTGTGAAAACCTGGGTGGGAGAAAGAAAGGTGCCGTTTACACATTTATCTGCTGGGCTCACACCTTAGGTAGAACATCGCCAGCCAGTTTAAACATTCCGCACTGCAATAATTTTGTCTCCATCCTTTTGACAATTTGTTTCATGCCTCATTTGCTATGGAGAGTTAAAACATTTTAGTCAACCTTGAGAAAGCAATTCGATTGTTTCCACAGCAAAATGCATAACCTATTCCAACTACCAGGCCACTGGCTGAAGTTCAAACTGCAACAGACACAGAAAGAAATCAAGTACTTTCCTTCAAATGTTGCAGAAGAAAACCCATTACCCAGTCTTACATTTATTTTCAGCGGATATAAAACATAACCAGTAAAGTAACCCTCCACAGGCTCAGTTCCAAACAGCAGCAACATTTTTTTCCAATATACCACCCTACAATTTTTTATGTGGTATATTGGGGAAAAATACACTCCGATGTCAACTACGAACTATAATTAATAGTATAATATTCTTTTACCAACTGTAACAAAGGTACCACACTGATGCAAAATGTTAGCAATGAGGACATGGGAATGCTGTATTTTTACATGATTTTTCTGTAAACCTTCAATTTCTCTAATTTAAAAAAAAGTTAAAGAAAATAAAAGTTAAACAACACATATACCCTCCTGTCCCTACGATCCTTAGACTAGGGCAGAGCTCTGGACAGAACACTTAAAACAGAAGGAAATAATTTCTTAAAATATCGCTTGTTTTTTTCTGATTACTTCTTAATTTTGGATTAGCACAATATATGTGTACCACTGATGACATCAAAGACAGTTTTAAAATTTTTATTCAAGATCCTACACTATTTATAGCCACTCCAATGTCAAGCAGCTCACGTTTTGCACTCAGTAAGACAGGCACAGTGTTGGCATGTTTGAACTGTTTTAAATATTATAAAATGCAACAAAAAAATCTCTAGAGCAGTATTGTCCAACAACTTTCTGCAGGGCTGGGAATGTTCTACATGTGTGTTGTATCTGTGCCATACTGGACAACAGTTTTAATGCCAAAGAGACTCTTCAGCCACATTATATATGTCCTGGTCCTGAATTTTCTTTTTAGGAAGGTAATGAAAACCTAGCCAATGATAAAGATCACCTCCACATTCTCATCAAAAAAGAAACACACTTTGGTTCAAACCTGCTTCCTAACTGGTGGGGCAGGAGAGGCAGGTATTAGAAAAAAGATGTTGGTCATGGGAGAAATGGGAGCCCCAGAGGCCCCTTTGGACCAAGTTCATGGGACCCCAAAAGAAGAGAATGCCTCTCCTCTTGTTCACTGCCTCCCCGCTTGCTCCGTGGCTTCTGAGTGACTATTTTCTTTACCTCTCTAACCAAACAAAAGCCCACTGGTGTGAAGGAAGATCTTTCTCACCAACCTAACATCCCCACAGAATATCAAATGATGTGAATGCAAGCAAAAAAAAAAAAAAGCAAAAAATCCCATTATGACAGCTGTCACAATATTACAAACTCAAAGCCCTACTCTACTCGTTCAATTGCTCCTGAGAGGAAATACGACTTAAGTTTTGAGAAGCCTATGGAGCCAGAATGCCTGGCTTCACACTACACCTATGTCACTTTCCAGATATGGCCCTTGGGCTATCCAGACAGCACCTCTGCTTATTCATTTATAAAATGGGTACAAGCACAGTACCTACCCTCCTGGATCATGCATATACAGTGCTTAGCACAGCGTGTGACACCTAGTAACTGCAATAAACTGTTTTACATAATTAATTATTCAGTACTTAATATTTCAGTACAATGGAAAAACAACTGATTTCCTTTTGAGGTTCCATGTCCTAAATCTGTAATACATTATGCAAGTTGCAATTTAAAGAATGGTTTACTCTTATAAATGCATGCTAGAAAACATACACCTGTGTTACGTTAACTGTACACACACAGGAAACTATTTCAGAATTGCTAAGTTTTTTGTTTGCTTGTTTTCGGGTGGGGGTGGGGGGCGGCAATCCTGAAAGCCGGGTCTCAAACACAAGTGTTCAGAGGGTGTAGCCATTGGGCAATTTGATATAATTATGAATTCCAAAAATATCATTGGATCATGCTTGTAAACTGCTCTGTTAATCTGGGCATGATTGAGTTATGATCAGGGCGTTGACTGGGCCACACCCAGTCAGGAGGGCGTTGAGCCCCACCCCTTGGTGGGCGGGGAAAGAAAACATAAAAGGCATCACAAAGCACAGAGTTGCAGCAGCCTGCTTGTCCTCCTTCACTCGGCTCGGCAGGCCTGCCGCCCCGCACAGGCCACCTGCTTGGACGGGCCCCACCACCTCTAAGCTGCTGCGCGCAGCTGCTCCACTAACATCTCCACTTCGTACTTATATTACGACAAAAAGGAGCATTATCAGGGGGAGCAGAAGCCTGAAAAGGGAGGGAATGGCTACATTCTTCTCAACAGTGTCGTGGGTTTTATGATAGTTATTTTCTTAGGGTTTTCTCAGATGTTTCAGAATGTTAAGATTGCTGAAAAATATTTTCCTATATAAACAAGGCATTACTACAGAAATTGTCTGAAAGGACTAACACAGGTAGACAGGTGTTAGCTTTCTAGGCGAAAGGTACCTTTCACCATAATAGTAAAGATTACAGTGTGGCTGCTAAGACACTGAAGATGCCCCTTCCCTACAAAAGCTTAAACAACCAAATAAATCAAAGGCCTGCTCTTGGATAAAGGGACTTGCCGTGGTCACTGCAACAGCCTAAAAAGCAAGTTACTTTTTTTCTTTTCTTTCTGTCAACTCATTTGCTTGAGATGGGTTAGCAGTATTCAGTGTTAACTTCAAAACCATAAATCTATGATTACTCTAGTAGTGCTATATTATTATAAATTATAAAGCAAAATTAAATCTTATGGTAAAATAGGAAACAAGAGACAGGAATGCCTTTCTTTAATTCTAAGCGACGAACAGTATAAGGTAGGTTGGTCTCCTGGAAATATTCTCAGCCTCAAGTTAAGGAGCAAGCAGGAAGGGGGGAAAACACAAGTTACAGACCCAGGAAACAAACAAATGGAAAATAACGAAGGAGAAAGATAAAATAAAAACAAACAAAAAAAGACCCAGAAAACAGACTGAGCAGAGCCAGTATTGTGAACTTCCATAGCATGTAGACACTTCTGCAGTGCTAGTTAAATGGGATTTAGGGTTATAGGCCAACCTCATTTTTTAAAACTGAAATGTGGTTTTATTGACAAATCAAAAAAAAAAAAGAGGGAAGAGCTGGGAAGGCACAGGGGAACTCTGTCCCAGCACGCACCTTATCCCCAGGTCGTAAGCGGGAAGGCGCAAGGGCTCAGCTCCCAGCGAGCCTGTGCCTGGCCGGCCTGGCAGCTCCGCGGCTGAGGAGCGGGGAGCCAGGGTCCAGCAGGCTGGGACCGCTGCTCAGCGCTGCTAGAGCCCCCCCAGCGCCACGCTCCTGTGCCTCAAAAGGGCCTCGTAGCAACAGCAAAGACAGACGATCCTGATTATAAATCACAAAGAACCTCGCCAAAAATCAGGAGTCCTTTCCTGCGTTACATTCATTCTTTTAGCTATACATTACATCGTGACTATTTTAAGACACGCTAATGTTGGAGTTTGGTCTACAGATTTCACCAAGCAGCAGTGCCCTCTGGGCACAGAGTGACCATTGAACTTCATTTTGTTCATCTTACTCTAAAAGCCTCTTTTTCACTGCCTGTATTCTCTCTCCTCTCCAATCTTCCGGTCCCTCAACAGTTATCTGTCCTCTTTCCCTTACTCTCTCTTCATACAACTTTTGATTTACAGATTTCTGGACTCCTAACACCCAGTGACCTTGAGATGTTGTCCAAGGTCCATCCATTTATTCTGCCGTCCAGAAATGATTATTAAGTCCGACTATGTGCAGCTCACTGCTCCTGACACGGGCCCCCCGCCTCCCACCCCAGAAGCAAGTCAGGACCACACTTAAATAAGCTCCTCTTTAAACCCCAGCGACCACGTCACACCTCCCCGGGAAGCGGCACAGGAGCTCCCCTGGCAGCTCAGCGACACCACCAGAAGACCCAGAGCCACCCTCCGCCCTCGGGCAGCACGTTCTTTCCCCTTCTTTGTCTGGGAATGACTAGAGTCAAAACACAATAAAAGCTCCTCAGTTTTAAGAACACAACTTTTATACGTCTTAATAATAACAAAAAAATAATCTGTTCAAACTTTATCTCCAGCTCTTCAACTCTCTCGGCGAGAGGCCTTCCTGCAGCCAGTGATTCTGACGCACCAGCAGGTTTGAGAACCACCAGTTTAGTGGATTAAACTAGTACTAGACAAACCTGGGCAACCGTGAGCAAGCTTCTTAGTCCCACCAGCGTACTCATCCATGAAACAGGGATAACGACGACACCCTGGCAGGACTGCTGAAAGCACTGCAGTTGGCATGTGCGATGTGCCTGGCACAGAGGGGAGGTGCTCAGGAAGCCGGAGCTACTGCTGGAAGCCATGGTTTCTACTGTACCACCGCTATTTATGGCTCTGCTAAAACTTCCCCTAAACCTGCACGTCTTCATCTCAGAGGCCGAGCACGGGAAGCAGTGTTTGTATCCCACCAAGCACACCGCCCAGAATGAGGGGCCCATTTCATCAGCTCCCCATGTGAAGGTCCTCTACAGGCGCCCCGCGCCAGGCCCAGCTGCGCGCGGCCCACTGTGGGCGGAGCGTGGCTCCTCCCGCCTCCCCGGGCACAGACCTGCCCTCCCACCTGCTCAGGTGCTGCCATGCTGCCCAGCCCAGCCTTCCGCAGCCCATCACTCAGAGGTGAAGCGCTGCCATCCGTCCCCCTGCCTCCTCGTGAGAGCCCCACATTCTGCAGGAGCACCAGCAGATACTCTCCCTAAATGCTTTATTAGTCCTCACAGGGAGAGGACACAAGTCTTCTCAGGAGGCAAGGGACCATTTCACTTCCCCCCTAACCGGCAGTGCCCTCCAAGCACGCCCCCCACACGGGGGTCCTACAGAACACCTCTTTTCCACTGCACAGAACGAGTCCGGGAGCCCAAGACGCCTGCAACAGTCCATAACCCCTCATCTGTGTGCAGGAAAGGACTGCCCCGAGAGCCACACAAGCACTTGGAATTTAAGACTGCTCTAATCGGCCCTCCTTTCACTAAGAAACTTGTTGGAGTACCACTTCAGACCCATTATTCTTATAATGAGAACTTCCTTCTTAATACTGGCACATCGACCTAATCAAGTATCAGGCCTATTATTTATACTGATTTTACTTTAATGCTGGGGATGATGTATTTTTTATCAAGACAAGGATAAACATTCTCTAAAACTAGTTTTGCCCGACAAAAATCCAATAATTCACTGTTCCTTAATTATTTTATTAATCAGTATAAAGCTGAGTAAAGCTATCTCTTTCATAAGTATCAATTTGCTTCAAAATTTTATAAAACAGAGACAAAGAAAGAAACACTGATTCTTCCAGAGATAGGTCATACATTCATCTCTGCAATTCTCTAATGACTTCCACTTTTTAAAGGCGCCTCTAAACTAAACGTATTTAAGACTATGATCGCCCACAACATTAAAATTACTTCGCTCTCAAGTAGGATTATTAAGAAATAAACAAAAATTCAAAAAATATTTCAAAAATTTCAGTTGGAAAGGAAGAGAAGAATTAGTGTCAAAACTAATTAGAAATGTCCAATTTTCTTTTTTAAAGTAATATATTTTTTAAAAATGAAACTGTTTCAAAATTCCTACATTTACCCATCTACCTATCTCTTGCTTTTCAAATCCTTGGAATCAGCACATTATCCAGACCACGGACAAGGTGGAGAGCTTGCTTCTCTGAACAGACTGCCTCCCTGCTATCTGTCCACGTTCCACTGGAGTCCAATTTCCTTGCATTACCTCTGCCCAGGTCAGGGATGAATGGCTGTCAAATTCCCAGTGGAATCAAAAGAAAACCCCTTTCTTCCTGAGGCAGCAAGTTTCAATTCACAGAGCACATGGCTAATCTACATATGTGAAGGTCATGGCACTTCAGTCAACGAGGTTAAGAATGGAGCAGCTCACGTAAGGGCTGTCTTAGACAGCTTGGCATGATGCCCAACAAGTGAGATTGTTGAAAAGCAATAGATAGCTGCTGGCAGCGGCAGGGGAAAAATATTTTGATCATGTGACGCCATACACACCACCTAGTTTACCTCGTGTGTGCAACTTTGAGAGTCCCTAAAAAATACCACATATGCAAATCGAATCCAGATTTCAGCTCCACCAGTTTAGCTGGTAAAGGCTAAGACGCCTCCCTCTTGATAAAGTACATTTGTGTACATTCTAGACACAGGAGAGTAAAACTTTAACATACTGACAGCCAGTTGGCTCAAATATCTGAACAGCGGATTACAACTTCTTTGCATTCGTTTTCAATGAAGCATGAAACTACTTAGACCTGGAAAGGGTATTTAGACTAAAAAAGCATATTCTTTTAAGTTGTCCAAATACAACTGTTTTAAATAAAATTCAGGTTCTGCATTTCCTTTCATTCCTCTCTCCCTCCTCATTAATAATATAGTAATATGGAGAATTACAGGAACTAAAGCACAATAAAAGCCAGAACGGTTGCTGTTCGCACCCCACCTTCACTAATTAATTCAACGCGTACAGCGGGGCGTGCTGGGGGAGCAAGCACCACCCTGCGCTCCAGCACCTGCGGGGCCAGGGCGCGCAAGGCCGCCGCCCCCCGTGCCTGCCTGCTCAGCACTGCGCCTTCCTCAGTGTCTTCACTACCAATCAAAGGAAAATTAAGGGGGCTGGCACTAAGGCGGGGAGGGAAAGTTTCAAACCCAGTAAACTCATAACAAATGTGCGGAAAATTTTTTTAATTTCACAATATAAAAACTACTCTTTTAATACATGGAGAAAATAAATTAGAAGCAAAAGACCCATTTCATCCATTTGAAAGCTGCCCACCTACCACCAATTTCACTCAACTCAGAATATGGATTGCTGGTAAGGCCAGAGTTCGTTATTTAATCCATGTTTCTAATGCAATGAAATAGGAAGTAAAGTAAAAATATCCCACAAAACCATCTTCTTTAATTATTTTAATTTCTGATGTTCACTTACTCAATGATCTTAGGGCCTCCTCTATGCCAAACAATGAATACAATTTTTAATAATTTAAAAATATTCTCTGGATAACGTCTTATCTGGTATAATGCCCCTATACCAAGGTCAGTAAATGTTTGATGGTGGTGAAATTAAATTCTTCACTTATCGATATTCTGAATTTATTTTTCCCTGCCAGTTAAAACAAAAGTGAATGTAAAAAAACGAAAGAGGAAACCTACAGCAGACATTTTAGAAATATGACCAACTGGCCAATAGCTTACTTTTCCTAAACAGCTGGCAAGGTAAAGACATATCAGGCAATAAAAAACTGAAACTGTTTAGATTAGAAATAAGCTTCAAATATTAACCTATTTGTGTGAGCTGTTAAGACTGATAGGGTACTAAATTAATTTGCCAAATTAACTACTACAGAACCAAATCTAATGCATTTTAAGTCCTTATCCAAAGAAAGAGTACAATTTTCTGTCGCTCGATTAAAATGTTCCTACATCAGTACTTCCTAAGAAGTCTATTCCTCTCACCAATTCCTTCAGAAGTGGAAAAGGACAGCCTCAGAGAGGTGACGGAACTGGTGGAAGGGCACACAGCTGGCACCTGCTGATCCTCCAGGGCTCGGACCCGCCTGCCTCTGCCCTGGCCGCCCTCCATGTCCACCCCTCCTCACCTGGTCAGCTTCTGTGCATCCGCAGGCTCAGCTGACCAGACCTCTGCCTGCAGGGAGCCCCCCACTCTGAGCCCGCCAGCAGGAGGCGCCCCTCCCAGGTCTCTCCTGCTGCCCAGCTTGGAGCCTGCACTGTGCCCCGGGCGCAATACACAGGCCTGAACACAGCCTGCCGTGTGCGGGGGGCGTGCTCGCGCGACAATGGCTCCACCTAGATTCACAGAGCCCTGGGCACACAGATAGCGATGTATGACATTATAAGAACTGAACATTAAACGCTTTGGGCTAATGAGACTACAGAGCCATTTCTTCAGCAGAAAACTCACCCTGTGAATGATCTCCCAAATCACTCAAACAAAATCTAAATTAAGATTGCTTTCTCATCAGCCTAAGAACTATCTCCAAGTACTCTGAAGTTCCACATGAAATAGTGAACCTCTGACTGGACAGACTTCCTTGAAATTGATGTTAGCAACACATCATACATTCATCAGGAAACTTTCTGTTTGGACATGTTATCAACCACTCTTCAGATATTTCTTAGCTGATGCACTTTGAGGGATCTAGCCTTTCTACATAAGAACTGCAAAAGAATAACAGAGTCATTCATTTTCATTTCCACTTTGCAAAACTCCAGGAGTCTATGATAATTCACCAGGGAAAATTATGGATCAGATGTTATATTTACTCTTTGTATCTTAAACATCAAGTGGTGCTCAGTAAGTATTTGTTCATAATAGAATTAAATTGTCCCTGACACTTTCATAAATCTCAATGTGGGGAGAAAAAAAAACTGCTCTCCACATATCTGAGGCAGGGCCTTGGCATTCTCAGCTCCGATACCGTCTGTTTTGACGACACAAGAGCAGCCTTCACGCTCCTTGCTACGAGTAAATTATAATCTCGCTAAGGACTCTATCTGAATCATAGATTCAGTGACACTGAAGCAGCCTCAGAAGCACGTTTATGCAGCTAACGAGAGACCAAAACCCACCACCCAAAATCTCAAAGAAATTCATGTTTAGTTTTTGAAACTCTGCTCCTTTGCAAAACAACGGTTGCCCTAAAAAGCCAGTCATTATTGAGGATCGTGACAACAGAAAGGTCTAAGAGCTGTATAAAAAAGGAATGATCCTTGGCCAGAAATCAGAATTCTCTAGTTAATATTGAGAAGGGAATACCGAACTGGGCAGCAGCTTGGATCCAATTACAGTAGTCCACCAAAGCCAACTCAAGGAACACTTAGCAAGGGTCCCAGTCAGCAAGTACAAAACTGCATGTTGTGAGGGGAATTACAGTGGAATACACAAAGCCTGCGGTCACCAGGGCTCGGCGACAGTCTCCGAGCGTGTCGGGAGCACTGCAGTCTACCCAGCTGCTCGGCGTCACACCTAACCAGGCACCGTGCCCTTCCACGGCTTGCTCTAGCCCACACTGCCCAGGGCAGGGGCGCCCTTCCACGGCTTGCTCTAGCCCACACTGCCCAGGGCGGGGGCAGGCAGGGAACAGGAAAGCCGGGGAGCAGCGGTGCCCCACAGACCCCCAGCCCGTCCTGGCCCCCCCCCCCACGGGCTCTCAGCACCCCTGCCCAGAGGCGGCAGCAAAACCGAGGCCGTGCCCAAGCCCACCGCGGTCCTTCCTGCACAGCAGCGGGACGCGTGGCGCTGCCACTCCTGAGACACCCTCACAGTCGCAGAAACGCACTAACATGCAGCCCACGTCGCACACCAGGTCCCTCAGAAACATGCCTGCTTCTTCAGAAAGATACTTGCTCAGCAATAGCAATGTTTTACATTTCTACTGCCAAGGTCATTTATAATTCATTGGGTAAAGTGAATTTATCATTAAAAATACAAACTAGAAGCAGGAAATTTAGAGGGCATTTAAATGGGTTTATAGCTTGAGATATGTAAATGTACAGTCATTGAATCTAGCTTGAGATATGTAAATGTACAGTCATTGAATCTTAAAATTCAGTACTTAAAATTTCACAAATTAGATGCCAAATTCTAGATGAATTTTAGAATTAGCAATCATTTCAAAATAAGGCTATAAAGTGCGGTGAGTGATTTAACTTCTAAGATGCTCTTCACAGAAAGAAACAGGAGACGCTAAGAATTCTGGAACAGCCTCCACCAACCACCAATGCCTTCCTTTCTGAAAGGTTTATTCCAGGACCCAGAGGCAGTGGCTGAATTTACTCCTTAGATAACATACTTTATCTAAAGAGTTACCAAAAATACTTCAACAATCTAAGGGTCTTCCTAAATCTGAGCAGACCCAAGAGTCTACACTATGTAGACGGCTGATGAAAGGGGAAAGGACCCTTTTACACACACTTCAAGTGATTCTCTTTCTCTCTTTCTGTCCTTGTTTCCGAGCCTGGAGCAAGCCAGAAACTGGATGGTAGAAATGGAAAAGCGTCGCCACGTCACGCCAACCATATCACAACAACCTACAACTACTTATTTTGCCAAAATTCACTTCCTCGCCCCAAAAAAGGCAGGCAAAATAGCCCTACATGGTTGCTATTTGGACTTTGTTTAAATGACCCGGCTCTAAGTAAGTGTCACGGGCCAGGCAGAGTGGAGGAAGCTCTGGCAGTGCCTCCCTGCGCTACCTGCAAGCTGAGCAGGGCGGCCCCAGATTAGGTGCTCGGTAAGCATTTGCCAACCGACCGGCTCGAGCACACGTGTATCTAACATGCCCCTCGCGACAGGAACAGATGTTAAAGGCCTGCACCTTAAAGAAATAATTGTTGCTTCCCAGTAGAAGCTCATCAATAGCAGTTCATTTTCTCCGAGCCCTCAGTGGGATCTGGTGCTAGGGTAAAGTACATAACTGATGGTGTAAAGATGGGACGACAGACCAGCATCGATAGCAGCTCAAATGCAATTCCAATATTTTATACAAAAAAGCTTGTTCATAAGAAAGATGAACTAGGATCTAAGCAGTATCCCTTTTCAGCTGCCTCTAAAATTTAATTAAAAGACCAGTCATCTTAATTTAGTAATTTTTCCGCATACAAAGAATTTCTACAGTTTTACAGAGAACTAGAAGTTAAAAACATGAGAGGGAAACAAAAATTGGGGGACAGAGAAGTTATATGAATAAGGAAACTTGGATTAGCTGGTTGATGGGGGGGGGCGCTGCCAAAAACTTAAAACAGGAATAAAAAAAAAACAAAACATATTGGCATTGTAAATGTGTTTCACTAATAGAAAGATAAACTAAAAATGCAAAAGGTAAGAGAAATAAGAGGAAAATAATCATGTTGATACTTCATTTCTACATCCTCTTGATCATTCAAGCAGAATGATCCAAAAGGCTGCTTTTAAACTTTTAATGGCACGTAAGACAATGAAACAACTACCCTACACAATATGCACTTCCACATGGGAAAAAATCTGTGATGATTACACCATGGTTAGCATTGGAAGGAAGTAATGGTCTTTAAAAAAAAAAAAAAAAAAAA
>JAQZBX010039610.1:0-22979 GCA_029593785.1 Cabassous unicinctus
TGGATTTTTTGGGGGGTTGCCAGAAGCCAGAGCCAAGGCCAGCTTCCTTGGCCCATGATCTGTACAGATGCACAGGGACCTATGCTTAGAAGGACTCTGCTTTGTTTAATGCTCTGCTCTTATCACAATGAAACTATTAACCCTTTTATCTTTGAACTTGTGCTCTTTAAGTTAAGACCAAGAGGGCAGTGAAGCAGAAATAGAAGGAAGAGAATGGCCTTCTAAAATACCCAAACCAACTAAGGACCCCTATCATAGCCTTTCTTACTCTATTAGCAAACCACCTACAGTAAAAATGATGACAGAAGGAAAGGGAAAGATAAGGCAACTAATAGTTCCTTTACTTCAGTCTTTCCTTAATCATCACTAAGCAAAAGATAGGGTGTTGGTCAAATGTGAACATTTGAAAAAGCAAAATGAAAACATTTGTGTTAGTTTTGTCCAGGGTTTCCACTATTCTGGTAAGAACAAAACACATGCACAATAAATAAGAGCAACAAAATAGGAATTGTCTAATTTATTGTTTCCACATATGAATTAAATACTCATACTTGTATTTAAAAAGACACTGCACAATATAATGAACAGCAAAATTCATGCAAATAATTTAAATATTTAGTTTTTCTTTACTTAAGATGGTATTAAGTAGTAAGCAGGGAAGCAGTTATAGCTCAATTGGTTGAGCACATGCTTCCCATATAGGCCCTGGGCTCAATTCCTTGAGTATCTCCTAAAATTTTTTTTTAAGTTGTAGGCATAAAAATACCATGATAAGTAGAGATATTGTGAGAGAAATGGAAAAGCTTTATATTTTAGTATCACTAATGGCACATTTTTTCCTGTTTTAAAATGAGTCTCACTTTTCATTTTGTCCTGGGTCCTGTAAAATACATAGTTGGCCTTGGGGGTAGATTTGTGGTTTTCAATATATATATAGAAATAAATATAGATGTAATTGTCTTTATGTACATACTTATATATGCATATATAGATATATACATGCAGAGTATAAATATTCATATATTCCTTAGCCCTGTCAACTGAGAAGAACTGTAAGCAATGACTATCCAATAACAATGAGCTCCCTAGGACCAGATCTTGGTTTCTTTTCTCTTCTTTTTCTTTTTAATTTTTTGATTTTTTAATTTTATTTTTGATTTTTGTAATACTCTATTTTTAGAGAAGTTTTAGATTACAGAAAAATTACATAAAAAGAATAAGGGACTGTTTCAATCACTTCACTTGTGATTGTCAAAAGGGTGAAGAAGATGACTCAATGGGAGAAAATATTTGGTAATCACATCTCTGATAAGGGTTTAACACCCACAACATATAAAGAAATCATACAACTCAATAATAAAAAAGTAAACTACCCAATTAAAATGTGGATAAAAGATATGAAAAGCTGAATCCTAAAATCATCTCCAATAACTTAATTTATTTTATAAAAATTCCTGAACAAATGATATGCCAGAAGGTCATGGGAGGCTGTCAAGGATGGAATCAGATACAAGAGTTCCCTGAAGAGCCATTTCCAAACTGAAATGCTGGATTTCTCCTCGCACTTTTGAGAAAGCTTGCTCTCTCCTTCACCAGAAGCAGGCAGGCCTGTCAACTGAGGAGATGCCCACCTAGGAACACTTCAAACCCATGAAGAAATGTAATTCTGTTGTTTTTATGAGAAAAAACTCACCCATATGGGCACCAAGCTGCCTGCCCAATGACAGAAATATCCTTGGCTCAGGGTCTCCTGTACCACTATGTGGAACAACAAAAATGATGCATTCAGGAGACATTGAGGAGCACACTGAAACCAGACTGCCAGGTTTCAAACCCCAGATTCTCCACTCACTAGCTATGTGACCTTGAATGACTTTCATCTTCTGTTCCTCAATTTCCTCAACAATGAAGTGAAAACAGTAGAGTAAGCACACAATAAATAATGACTACTAATATTTTTGTTGTTCAGAAAGTCTAGTCCAATCCAGGAACCATCCCCTTCTCACAATGTCCTTAGATCATAATATATGTGATAGTTTTCCCCATTCATCCCAATAGCAACTCTGCATTACATATAAAAATTACAAGAAACTAGATTTCTCAAAACAAAAGACTTATATTAACTATTTCATAACATGATGTATGGGAGTTAAAAACAAGTAAGCTCTCACAGAATTCACACTCACACTTAAACTAGAAGCTAATTTAAATGAGTAGTTTAAACTAACTCATTTCCACAAAAAATGCATTCTTATTGTTTGGTATAACCACAGTTAGACATTCTCTCAAATAAGAGATAAGTATGGGTTTCAGTTTGTAAAGATATAGTCTATGTAATTAGACTGATTAGTTTTCATAATATTTCAAATTTGTTTTATCATCATACAATGTTCCATCTAAAATATCAAATTAACTCTTAAATCATTAGGAAGAAATGTATCAATAATTTAAATATATATTCAGGATTTGAGAATGACATTTTCACTGAATATTTTTAGAGACAGAGAATATTAATTAGATACAGGGATGGATAGTTAACATTTACAACAATGCCAATTAAATATTTCAGCTACAGGCTATTTTTACATGATATCTCATCCTTTTAATCCTTTGAAGGAGGTACAGACTCCTTTTACAGGAAATCTTGGATTTGAGGTGGATTATTAATTGGTTCTGAGAGCTGATGGCTAGCATCCATGTGAGATTTTTAGGACAAAAACATACACAAGTGTTCTTCACAAACTTTAATGTGCACGTGAATAAATTGGGAAACCTTGCTAAAATACCTATTATGATCCAGAAGTTCTGGGGTGAGGCATTTATAACAAGCTCTCAGAATCTTGGTGAGGCTGATGGTCTATGGAAAACATTCTGATAGCATAGATCTACAGGTTGTAATAAGCCATCATTTTTTGGTTTATTTCACTAATTGATTTTCTTGTGTTGAACCACCCTTGCATACCTGCATAAAATCCTGTTAATCATGGTGTATATTTCTTTTTGAAAAAAAATTAATATATTTTAATCCAATATATAAAAAATTCCATCATTTCAATATATAACCAATATAAAATTACTAATGAGATAGTTTTTTCTTAAGTCTTTGAAATGGCCATGTATTTTCAGACCTAAAACACACCTGAATTGAGACGAACCTCATTCCAAGTGCTTAATAGCTTCATTTTTAATACTTTTTATTTTTTCTGAAAGAGACTTAGTTTACATAAAATGTTACATGAAAATATAAGGGATTCTCATGTGCCCCACTCCCCATACCTTCCATGTTTCCCAGCATTAGCAACTTCTTTCATTAGTGTGGTACATTCATTGCAATTGAACACATTTTGGAGCTTTGTCACTAAGGATGGATTATAGTTTACATTGTTGTTTACACTGTCTCCCACTCAATTCTGTAGGTTATGGAATAATGTATAATAGCCTGTATCTGTCATTGATTGCAATGTCATTCAAAACAATTCCAAGTCCCAAATGTGCCTCTATATTATACCTCATTTTCCCTTTCCCTGATTCCAGCACCTCCAGTGGCCATTGCCTCCGCATCAATTATATAATTTCTTCCATTGCTATAGTCACAATAAGTCTATAATAGAATACCAGTAAGTCCACTCTAGTCAATATTTTATTCCCCAATCCTCAGGATTCTGGGATGGTGCTGAGTGGAATCACTCCATCTCTAATTGAGAGGGAACTTTGATCTCATATGGCTGATGGATACAACTCTCTTGCTTGCAGTTGTAGACTTGGTTCCTTGGTAGGGTGGCTGTCCATCCTCACCTCCTTTTTAGTTGTCCTGGGTGAGTCTAATGAATTGGAAGGTAGGTGTTGCAACACTGTGGAGGCTCAGGTTCCAGCTGGCAAATGGACAGCCAAAAAATTCAAGTCTCCTGGATGTACACTTACCAACTCCAGCACCAACTATACATTCAAATAGAAGGAACAGAAGATGCATCTGAAGAGAAGTCACAACTCTGTCCAACTCTGTCACACTCAGGAGCACAAATTCCAAAGTAGGGTCCACTGGCAAGGCACCAAACTTTGGAGCTATCTGCCTTGACTTTAGGACCTGGGTAACTCCAGAGCCCTCAGGATCCCGCTGTTTGGGATAGTATCAACTTTGACAGTCTATGCGATCCTGCTTAGCCATGCATTCGCATTTCCTCTGGGATGACCTCCTGACTCACTTTGAAGTCTCGTAGACATATAAACTCATTAGTATTTACATTTTCCCCCTTTTATTCAAGGACTTTTTCCAGTTGTTTTGCCAATTGGTGCTTGGTAGTAATCCTTCAGTGCCCAGGAGGCTCATCCCCAAGAGTCATGTCCCACACTGGAGGGAATGTAGTGCCTTTATATACTGAGTTTGGCTTAGAGAGTGGCCACATTTGAGCAACATGAAGGCTCTCAGGTGGTAACACTTAGGCACCCTAGAACACTAGGCTACATTGAAATTTCAAGAGCAAAGGCTCATAAGCATAATAATCAATATCAAGGGCCAAACAATGGACAACCATCTTGCATTAGTCATTTCCCCTGTGCTTGGGTGTTGTCGCTGTTACATTAGAGAACGTGACAGAGCTTCCCAGGATAGGAATTCAATCTCTTTTGGTTATTGTGTGTATCTCCACCCATCATGACAAAGCCCATGAATATTTGAACACATTTATATATATTTATATATCACACATGCAAAAAGGCTTTTTAAAAACTGACTTTTTGGGTTTATTACACTAATTGATTTTCTTGTGTTGAACCACCCTTGTATACCTGCATAAAACCCTCTTTATCATGGTGTATAATTCTTTTAGTGTGCTTTTGGATTCAGTTTGCAAATATTTTGTTGAGGATATTTACATCTACATTAATTAAGGATATTGGTCTGTAATTTTCTTTTTACATAGTATCTTTATCTGGCTGTGGTGTTAGTATGAAGTGGGATTAGTAGAATGAGTTTGGTAACATTATTTCCTGTACAATTTTTTGGAAGAGGTCTTTTTTTGTTCCAGATTTCATTTATTTCTGCTCTGATCTTGACTATTTCTTCCTTCAGCTTGCTTTGTGATTAGTTTGCAATTATTTTTCTAGTTCCTCCAGGTGTGCAGTTAGATCTTCAATTTTGGCTCTTTCTTCTGTTTTAATGTAAGCATTGAGGGCTATAAATTTCCCTTTCAGCAATGCCTTTGCAATGTCCCATAGGTTTTGATATACTCTGTTCTCATTTTCATTCATCTCAAGATATTTCTTGAATTATTCTTCAATTTCTTCTTTGACTTACTGATTATTTGAGTGTGTTGTTTAATCTCTCTATATTTATGAATTTACCTTTCTCTGTTCATTAATGAGTTCCAGCTTCATTCTGTTATGATCAAAGTGTTTTGCATAATTTCAATCTTTTTAAATTTGAATCTTGCCTTTTGACCCAACATATGGTCTATCATGGAGAAGAATCCATAAGCATTTCCAAAGAATTTATATCCTGCTGTTTGGGGATGCAATGCTCTATTGATGTCTGTTAGGTCTAGTTCATTTATCATATGATTCAAGGTCTCTTTTTCTTTATTTATCCTCTGTCCAAATGTTCTATCCAATACTGAGAGTGGTGTATTGAACTCTCCAAATTTTATCATAGAGATGTCTATTTCTTCCTTCAATTTTGCCAATGATTGCCTTATGTTTCTTGGGACATTCAGGTTAGGTGCATAAATAATTAATATAGCTATTTCTCATTGGTGAATTTCACCTTTTATTAATATATAATAACCTTCTTCATCCTGAGTTTTACATTTGAAATTAATTTTTCCATTATCAGTATCACTACCCCAGCTCCTTTTTTTATTATTTGTATAGAATATATTTTTCCAAACTTTCACTTTTAACCTGGTTGTGTCCTTACATCTGAGGTGGGTCTCTTGTAGACAACATATAGATAGCTTATATATTTTATCCATTCTATCAGTCATTGTCTTTTGATTGGGAAGTTCAAGCCATTAACATTCAATGTTATTACTGTAAAGGCATTACTTTATCCATTTTGTCCTCTGGCTTTCTGTTTCATATTGTTCTATTGTATTTTTACTTTTAATTTACCCTTTCTAATAATCTTCATTTCTACACTCTTCTCCAACACTTGCCCTTATTTTTTCCTTTCAGGCTTCAGCACTCCATTTAGTATCTCCTGTAATTCTGGTCTTTTGGTAACATATTCTATCAAGGAATTTTTTTTTGTCTTTGAAGACTTTGAAATCACCCTCATTTTTTAAGGACAGTTTTCTTGTATAAAGAATTTTCATGGCTGCCGTTTTTTCTCTTTCAGCACCTTAAATACATCATACCACTTTCTTCTCAATTCCATGGTTCCTGATGAGAGGTTGGCATTTAATCTTACTGAGTTTCCCTTTTATGTGAAGCTTTCCTTTTCCTTGCTGATTTCAGAATTTCCTGTCTCTGATATTTGTCATTCTAAATAGTAGGTGTCTTGGGGTAGGTCTATTCAGATTTATTCTGTTTGTAGTGCATTGTCCTTCTTGAATATTGATATTTATGTGTTTCATAACGCTTGGGAAGTTTTTGTTCAATATTTCCTAAAATATTCTTTCTATCTTTTTTCCATTCTCTTCTCCTTCTGGGACAATGATAATGTTAATATGCATTTTGCATTGTTATTCAATTCTCTGAGACTCTGTTCCATTTTTTCCATTCTCTTCTTCTCTTTCTGTTTTCCTGTCTTTTCCAGTTCAAATGCTGTCTTCACAACCACTAATTCTGTCTTTGAGCAATTCAAATCTGCTCTGATGTGTTTCTAATGTGTTTTTCATCTCATCCATCATGTCTTTCATTCCCATAAGTTATGTTACTTTTCTTTGCAGGCTTTCAAATTGTTCTATATGCTCACCCAATGTTTTTTCTAATACCATTTATCTGTTTAGTTATACTTCTTTCAATTGTTTCAATTGATTCAGGAGCATTATGTAATTATCCCTGATTAATTGTCTTTAATCTGCATCTCTTCAGTATATTTGGTTTGTTCCTTTGATTGTGCCAAATATTCCTGTTTCATAGTAAGGCTTGTAATTTTTTTGCTGATACCTAGATATCTGAATATGATGGTGAATTTACTCTGGTGCCCAATTTCTCTCTTTTGATGAGTTTTCCCCCAAAGCTCTTCATTGATATTTGATTCAACTTATTCTTAGTCTTTATTGCCCAGCTTAAGTTATCAAAATAGGTCCAGGGACCCACTAATGGGGCACAGATTTTCTCCCAGGGGTTAGGATATAGATAGAATCAAAACCAATTTTTCCATGCAATTAACAGACCATTTGGCAGATGACATTCATCAGCAAACTTTTCCATACTGGGTTTTCAGCATTGGTTTTCCTGTGTTTCTGTGCTGAATCTCCAGAGTGGAGATTCAAAGAGTGCTCTGCTAGCCAAATTCACTGAAGGAAAGCCAGCCAACTCTCCCTACCTTTTTCCTTGAAACAGGGAAGAAGATATCTGTTCCCCTCTGAGTCAGCACCAGTGAGCCAGGAATTTTACCCCAGGTTAATATCTTGAAGGTAGGGGAGGCAAACCTTTCTCAGTCACTGTGGGGGTTGGTAACTCATGTTTCCTGTTTCATGTTCTTCATCTCTCTGTCCCTTACCCTCTTGGGAGTTGTGTAGCACTGTCCTGGTCTTTTGAACCCCAGATCAATTCCCTCCCAACAGCTTTTGGCTCATTCTCCATTGTTTTTGTGAGAAAATTGAGTGCTGCTTTCTAGTCTGATGTCATCTTTCCACAATCCCTAAACCTGCCTTTAAAAAAAAAATAGATATGCTACAGCATGGATGAAACTTGAAGACACCATGCTGAGTGAAGTCGGCCAGATACAAAAAGGCAAATATTGCATGGTTTTTCTTATATGAAATACTTAGAATAATTAAATTCATAAAGACTCCAAGCAGATGAATTGTGACCAGTGGGTTGTGGTGGGGAGAATAGAGGGTTATTGCTTAATGTGTAAGAGTTCTGTTTGAGATGATGAGTTTCTTGAAATAGATAGTGGTAAATGTTACACAAAATTGTCAATGTGTTTGTTGTCACAAAATTGTAAACTTATAAATGGTTGAAATATTTTTATGTTTTGTATACTTTACCACAATAAAACATTTACAGAGAAACATGAAGGCATCAGAACCCAGAAATCAGGGGGACTGGAAGAGTAAAGAAAGAATATAGCAATGTGAAGGGAAAGTTTGCTGAATCCAGACATACCATGTGGCAGACTGACAGTGAGTGGGAGAAAGGGAGAGGGTCACATGAAAACCAGAAGAAACCAAGTCAGAGCATCAGGCAGAACTTATGCCCTGATCCTCTGCAGTGGTGGTATCCACCCAATAACATGTCCATAACTAGGTTGATTATTGACCCTGCCATTGCCTCTCAGTCTAGGCACATTCTGTGACACACTGCCAATGGTGGGACTCAGAAAAAGTGACAGGATAAGGACCCCAAATAGCAAATCGGAGGCAGTGTGTTTCCATACTGCGACAGAACCTAAAATCATCCATTCTCCACCCCGATTCATAGTTCATCAAATGACAGAGGTGTGCTAAGGAACATGGCTATAAAAACTGAATACCACTGTTTATAATAAATTACTTATTTTTTCTTAAACAACAGGAATTTATGCCAGACATCCCAGCTGCTGCAGTGGACCTCCAAGTCTGCTTAGAATAACACCCCAATAACGAAGGCAGTGGCCACAAGGCACAAGGTGATCAGGCCCAGCAGTGCCCATCTCTCTGTCAGATGGACCAGAGACATAGCCTCTCAACACCTACTCACCATACAGGTCCTAAGGAGGCATGCCTCCTCTTTATCCTTAGTGGGTTCTTCCCTCAGGTTCTTGACACTACCCCACCCTGTCTATTCTTGCTTAGTCCCTGGAAGTACACCAATCCCATCAAAATACCATGCACCATCACCAGCCCATGCCATTCCCTGCCCAACCTTTCAAGTGGAACCACCAGCTTCCCTGCCATCCTGCACAGGGGGAAGGTGCCCAGCCTTTCTAGCCATTCCTTGGAAGCCCCCTGCCACCAAGCCTGGCCAAGGCCCTACCTTCCTAGCATGCTTGAACCAACACACTAAGGAGGAAGCCTGAGGATTTGTTTTCCACCGACACACAAGAATATCTCTCATCTAGTGAGGTAGATTCAGGCATCTAGGGAGCCCTGACCTGGCTTTCCTCTCCCCTCCCTTTCCATTGTGTCCACCCATTCCACCCATCATCCTCCCACCCATGAGGCTGTGGCATTTCTACTACTGGTTGCCCTTGGATGAAGACAGCCCATATCCCTTGCCAGGCTCCATCCTAGTCCCTTGAAGGACAACTGGGAACCACCTAAGACAGTTAGCCAAATTTGCCGAAGGCTGGGCCTGCAGGAGCCCTGGGTACCAAGGTCCTGCCTGGCTTATCTTTGTGATTTAATGAAGCACACACTGTCATTGGGTTATCCTCTCAGTTCAGCAGTCTGGACTAAATTGTGGCTCAGATCAGCTCCACTATCATGGGAAACCTCAGCCAGAAGCCCCAGTGGAGACTTGGGGATCATGGACTTGGAGATAGGCCATCTGAAAGTATTATCACCTGGGAGGAGAGTCTCTTTGAGATAGGAACTTGGTTGTCTTTGGACCCACAGATCACAGGAGGTCTGGGATGAGAGGTGGGCTCTGGGGTTTCCCTGCAAATCCCCATGTGGCTCAGGCTGCCTGAGGCAGTGGGCACAGCCTCCTCTCCCACCTCCTCTTCCTTTGCCATCTGAGGGCAGTCTTCCTCTGTGAGCTCTTGGGGCTTAGAGCTAAGTCCTTAAACATATAAATCTACTTGTTCACCATGGCAATGTCTTTCAAAAGAGTGAGGGAATCATTGCCAGAAAAGAGAGCTCCTGTCACAAATTACTGCAATACAGTGTCATATCTCTCACCCCCTGTCAAACTTGTCAAAGAGCAAACATGTCACTGGACTTGTCTTTCTGACCATTTGAAAGTCAGACAGGAAAACACCACACATGGAGAACAAATACATGAGCATTCCAAATCTTTCCTTTGGGGGATGGACCATGGCTTTGTGAGGTTTGGTGATCGGAACAACCAATCTCAGAATTCCTGGCCTGTCTCTGGTGTAAAGTATATGTGGCCTACTGCCTCAGCTTCTCCACAATCTGTGAGATATACCCTGAATACAGGATATTTGGGTCACTAGGAAAAGGCACTCCTCATGGTAAACACAAATATCTCCACATATAGGGTAACTGCTTTGAATTGTGTTTGTGACATGTAATGGGGACAGACCAAAAGACAAAAATTTTTGTTGGGAATTCTAGCCAAGCACCATCCTTTGCAGATGGTGATCTCTCCCAGTGATCATGACAGAAACTTCTGGAAGAATATCCAACTTCCTTTGTTCCAAATGCATGCTCAGAGTAAGTTCAGAGCTTTTTGGGGGGCCTTTAAGTGGACTTGACACCAGGTAGTAATGACCTGAGCATAAGTGAGAACTCCCTTCTTGCCAAAGATCTTCATCTGCACTTTGGTGTACAGATATATCTGTTAAGAGTCTATTTAAGCTGGGAACACTCTTCTAAAGTTGATCTATTTAAGATGGTAAGGACAGATAAATAAAAATTGCTAGACAAAGCATTGGCTAATTTTTTTCCTCTAAACACCAGATAGAAAATAGTCTAGACTTTGTTGTTATGGTTAGTCTCTTTGCCATACAGTCTTTCTTTCCTTAGCAAGTCTTTACAAATACATAAATCATTCTAAGCTTGTGGTTAGTTAAAAAGAAAAACAAAAACAAAAAGGAAGATGTCAGGGAACTGTGATGCAAGGTGACATAACAGAAAGAAGATAAAATGCCCTGAAAGAAAATAAAATGCCCATTTTCTTCTTTTCCTTGCTTCTCCCTGAAAGCTAAATTGCACTGTGTAAAACTTCATGTTAAAATGACAACTCTGGTGCTCTAGAAATGTCTGTGTGAAATCCTGACACTGGCCTGGTTGAGATTGGCTCCCTCTGATAGGCTTCTGCCCTCAACTTAGGATCAAAATCCATGGTCCCTCTTTGCCAGATCTCCTTTCCTATTTTCCTATGAGGCAAAGTCAATGTAATGAGAGCATTGGAGCTGCTAGATTCACATCCCAGACTGGCAACAGCTAGGAATTTAAACACATTAGCCTCAGTTTCTAAGGGGTAAAATGATTCTATGAGACTCTTCTTTATCCAGATTTCCCAATCATCCAAGTCCCCACCTAAGGAGTTGGCCTAGAAAATATAACTATTAAACTGACAACTGAAGCAATTAATATTCCTAGTTTACCTTTTGCTACAAACCAGGTTTTCCTAGAGAAAGAGCAGGCTTATCCTTGGGGTCCTCCCCAACAGAGACAGGGCAAAAACATCAAGCTCCTGCTCTTCTTTACTTTTCACTTCCTGCTTTCATCCTCATCAAGATATTTTGCCTTCTCTAATTTTCTTCTTTTCCTTTTCTTTTGGCAACTCTTGCTCACAGTCTGAACTGTCACTGTAGTATCAGGAGTCATGGCCAGAGCCAGAGAGTTAAGTCACTTCCTCCAACCTTGAGGATCTAATTTCTAGGCTTCTACAAAGGCATTTCTGCATAATTGGTATCAAATTCCCAAGCAGACAATTAATGTCACTGCTGTGTTCTCAGCATGGAGCCTGGGAAGGTGAGGCTGACACCCAAAGGCTTGGTGCCCCTGTCCTGAACTGCCAAGGACCTGTCAAGGTCTGCTGCCCACTAACTTCCTTGCTCATAGTGCTTCCCACTCCTGTACTGCCATAGCCCCAGATACAGACAAACCCTTACTTGCCAAGGCCCAATCATCTCTGAGAGGCCTTTGGACACCATCAATGGAGGTGCATGGCAGCAGTGCAGGGGTACCTGTACTACCCAAACCCCAACCACCACAGAGTGCCAAGATGCCTAATGAAAGTACATGGTGGGATTGACCCAGCACACTAACCCAGAATACCAGCTTCTCTGAGTCATGTGAATTTGAATCTGGACAGCACCCAGTGTGAAATTCTGGCTTAGACCATAGAAGGGAGTGGCCTTATCAATGAAGAGGACCAGAAATTCTGCAAACCTGATTCTGGAACAATCCAGTGTGGTGGCAAAGGTAAAGAGCTGGCAGCTCAAGTTGGGAGGCCAGGGTGTGCCCAAATATGGCCATGTCATCAATCTCAGGTCTGGGTCTGAGATCTGAGCCTCTGCCCATGGGATCCTCAAAACCACAAAGGGAGGAGGACAAGGGGAGGTAGGGGGTCTGATCCTTACATGGGAGTTCACGCCCAGAAGGAGAGTGGAGTCAACTGAACAGTGCCTAGAAGCTCCTGTGTCTGCCAGTGGCAACAAGAGGGTGTGGGATGTGCCAGGAGATGGAGCATTGTTGTTGGGCCTGGCCAGGATAGAGGTCTACCCTGGCTGCCTTGCCCAGTGTCCCCACAGCTTGACCACACCCAGGGAGTCTGTCTCTTGTTCACTGCACTATTGGAGTTCAAAGCTTCTTACCCTACCTCTGACAAGCAGTGGACTCTCCCCTTCAGGATCAGCAGGACCCCTCACTGACCCCACCCTGACTCAAGTCCTTCATTCTTCCTGCCCATTGTCACTTGCATGAAAAGCCACAGTACTGAATGTCTCTTTAGATTGACACTTTCTTTCTTTCTCAGGGCACCTTCTGACCTTGTAGACACTCCTTCTCTGTGATGGGGATGTGGTGGGGGACAAATTCCAAGGATGGAGAGGTGGATCTCAGCCTTCAGGCTCAACAAAAGGTGGCAGAGGTGGCTGGAGGTAGTAGTTTGCCTGCCCAATGGGCTGTGCTGGGGCTGGGATGGCAAGGGGTTTCTGATGGAAATTAAATAAAAAAATCCAGCTCCATCCTTTAGATCCCTTTCCTCTAGGAGGTTTCCTAAGACTCCTGAGAGGCACAGCCCCTAGGAGGAAGGGTAAGCCTTTAAGATAATTCCAGGTCACTGCTGTGGTCCAGCGGAGCTTGTCCATTACTTTCCCTCCATACACACCCCTCCAACACGCACACACAACTCCAGGCTTTATTCATACCCTGTGGCAGCATCTCATTTCTGTCAGAATTGTAGACAGGACTCCCAGCTGGTGAAGGCCCAGTCAGCTAAAATTAGCACTCTAGCTGTGTCGAGGAGCCCTTCAAGACTGCCAGAAAGTTGGGGGCTGAGCCAGAAGGGCAATGAGTACTGGAGGGCAAAAAACCACCAGCTCATGTGGGCCACAGGACTCCTTGGGGTAATTAAGATCCCACATCATATCCATGCAGACCTGGTCTGCCCACATTTCTCTCGGTGCTGACCCAATATCCATGTGCACACCCTCTACTCAGCCCTTTGATTTCTACTTCTTCTCAAATTCAGGGAAAAATTTTTAACTTCTTTCTTTTCATTCCTCCTTGTTGTTTGCATCACTGTCTGCTCTATATCCATTCACTGTGTGCTCTTTTTGTGTCTGCTTATCTTTTTCCTTTTTGTCTTTCTATTTAGCAGGAACTGAGAAGTGATCCCAGAACTTCCAGGGTGGGAGAGAGGCACACAGTTGTTTGAGCCACCTCATCTCCCTTGTCTCCTGCATCTCTCAGTCTCCCTCTGCATCTCCCTTTGATGCATCATCTTGCTGCACCATCTCTCCATGACATGGGCTGTCATCTCTCCATGGCAGTGGCCATCAGCTCTCCACAGTGTGGGCCACCTTGACTTCACCAAGAGGCCCTGGGAATTGAACCCAGGGCCTCCCATATGGTATACAGGAACCCAATCACTTGTGTCACATCCACTTCCCTGGGAAAATTTTACTTCTGTCAAGTTCTTCTTTCATTAAAATTCTCACATTTCAAACACTGGCAACTGTGAATATTGAGTCAGGGAGATGGATGGGGGAAATAGGAAGAGATGTTTGATCCCTGATGTCAAATTCTTCCATGCCTAACATTTCTGTTTTATTGAGTTTTAAGCTTGGGCTGTGTCTGCTTTATGTTGCACCTAGCAATAACAACTGCTGTGATACTTCTGACTGATACCATAGAAATGGAGTAACATAAAAGGATACTTTGAAAAATTGTATACCAACAAAATGGATAATTTAAAGGAAAGGGACAAATTCCTAGAAACACACAAGCAGTCTACATTAATGAAAGAAGAAATTGATGAACACAACAGAACAATCACAAGTAATGAGATTGAATTAGTCATCAAAAACCTCCTAGCTAAGAAGATACCAGGACCATATAGCTGCACAGGTGAAATGTACCAAACAGAATGGAAAGAGCTACACCAATCCTGCTTAAGCTCTTCTAAAAAATAAATGTGGAGGGAACATTGCCTAACTCATTCAATGCTGGCAACATCACCCTAATACTGAAGCCAAACAAAGATGCCACAAGAAAGGAAAATTATAAAAATTATAAACTAATGAACCTAGATGCTAAATTCCTCAACAAAATACTTGCTAATTGTATTCAACAACACATCAAATGAATTATATACCATGATCAAGTAGGTTTCATCCTTGGTATGCAAGGATGTTTCAACCAAAGAAAATCAATGTAATACACCACATAAAAAGAATGAAGGAAATAAACCACGTGATCCTCTACACAGATACAGTAAAAACATTCAAAGAAACACAGCACACTTTCCTGATGAGAATACTTTAAATGATAGGAAAAGAATGAAACTTCCTCATGATGATAAAGGATATATATGAAAAATCCACAGGTAACATCGTATTCAAGGGTGAAATCTTAAAAGCTTTCCCTCTAAGACCTGGAAGAAGACAATGAATCCCACTGTCACCTCTTTTATTTAACATGTGTTAGAAGAACTTGCTCAAGCACTTACATAATTAAAAGATAAAAAAGACATCCAAATTGGAAAGGAAAAAGTAAAAATTTCACTATTTGCAGATGAGATGATCCAGTACATAGAAAACCATGAGAAATCTACAACAAAGTTTCTAGAGCTTATAAATGAGGTCAGTAAAGTGGCAGGGTATAAGATCAATGAGCAAAAATTAGTAGTCTTTCAGTACACCAATAATGAGTGATAAGAGGAAGAAATCAAGAAAAAAAATCCCATTAACAATAGCAACTAAAGGATTCAATTTCCTAGGAATAAACTTAACTAAAGATGTAAAGGACTTGTATGCAGAAAATTACACAAAACTGTTAAAGGAAATCAAAGAAGAACTAAACAAATGGAAGAATATTCCCTGCTCATGGAAAGAAAAACTAAACAACATTGAGATGTCTATCTGACCCAAACTGATTTTCAGATTTAAAGCAATCCCAATAAAAATTACTGCAGTATTTTTTGCTGAATTGGAAAAGCTAACTACAAAATTTATTTGGAAGGCATAGGGCCCCAAATAGTGAAAGACATATTGAAAAAGAAATACAAAATGGGAGGAATCACACTATCTGATTGTAAAACATACTAAAATGCTACAGTGGTCAAAACTGCATGCTACTGACACAAGGATAGACATACTGGCCAATGAAACTAAATTGATAGTTCTGATGTAGATCCTCACATATAGAGTCACTTGATATTTGACAAGGCCATCAAGACAATTCAACTGGGAGAGAATGGCCTCTTCAATAAATGTTGCTTGGAGAACTGGATATTCTACTACCTGATTGTAAAACATATTAAAATGCTACAGTGGTCAAAACTGCATGGTACTGGCACAAGAATAGACATACTGGCCAATGAAACTAAATTTATAGTTCTGATATAGATCCTCACATATACAGTAACTTGATATTTGACAAGGCCACCGAGGCAATTCAACTGGGAGAGAATAGCATCTTCAACAAATGTTGCTTGGAGAACTGCATATCCATATCCAAAAGAATGAGAAATGAACATCCTGTCACACATTATACAAAAATTAACTCAAGATGGTCAAATATCTAAATATAAAAGCCAAGACTACTAAGACCTTGGAAGATAATGTAGGAATGCATCTAAAAGATCTTGTATTAGGAAATGGTTTCATGAACATTACACTCAAAGGATGAAAAATGAAAGAAAAAAATAGATAAATAGGACCTCCTCAAAATTAAAAACTTTGTGCCTCAAAGAAATTTGTCAAGAAAGTTAAAAGGCAGCCTACTCAATGGGAGAAAATACTTGGTAAGCATATATTTGACAGAGGCCTTATATCCAGCATACATAAAGAAATCCTACACTTCAAAAATAAAAAGGCAAACAACCCAATTGAAAAATGGGTGAGTGATTTGAATAAACTGTTCTCCATAGAAGAAATTCAAATGGCTAAAAAACACATGAAAAGATGTTCAACATCCCTAGCTATTAGGGAAATGCAAATCAAAACTACAACGAGATATCCTCTTACTCCCAACAGACTGGTGGCTATTTTTTAAAAAGATGACTGCAAGTATAGGAGAGGATGTGACGGAATGGGGACCCTCATGCACTCTTTGTGGAAATGCAGAATGGGGCAGCCATTGTGGAGGACAGTTTGGCAGTTCCTCAGGAAGCTAACCATAAAACAGCCATAAAATCCAGCAATCCCACTACTGGGTATATACACTGAAGAGTAGAAAGCAGGGAAATGAATAGATATATGCTCACCAAAGTTCATAGCAGCATTATTCACTATTGCCAAAATTTGGAAGGAGCCCAAATGTTCTTCAGCAGAGGAATTGATAAGGAAACTCTGGTACGTACACACAATGTAATATTATTCAGTTGTAAGAAAGAATGCAGTAGTAACACATGGGATAACATTGATGAATCTTGAAGACCTTATGTTGAGTGAAGCAAGCCAAGCACTGAAGGGCAAATGTTACATGATTTCACTGATATTAATTAAGCAAACTGAGCTGACTCACAAGCTAGAGTATGGAAGATATGCTTACAGGTGACAGAAAGGGAGTAGAGGATTGTGAGCCAAAGCCCATATGGGCAAAATCTATGATAAAGCAGAAGGGTGTGGTTATGCAGGGGATGGGTGTGACAGTGGCACCGTGATGCTATTGGGTTGGGTGGTGCTCATCTCTGAGGAAGTAGGGTAGGGTTCGTGGTTGGTCTGTCCATGGCACTCGGGAAAGAGTCAGGGGAGGGAGCAGATGAATTCTAGGGATTTTCAGTTATGTGGTTGAAACTACAACATTGGAACTGTTCTTTTGGCAAATATGATAGGGGAGGGCTACTGATTTAGGGTGTTTGATTTGGGGGACATTCAGGACAGGGTGTACCCAGGGCAGGCTTCTAGGGAGTGCATGAGTGTTTATCTTGTCATAGTGCATTGTATCAGTGGGTGGGGCAAACACAATAATGGGGAAGGTGTTGGGCTCCCATCCTGGGGAGTCCTGCTATGTTCTCAAATAAAAGGATGGAAGTGTCTCAAGAGAACAGGCATAAGGGAAGACAGGCCAGGATGATAAGCCCTCAACCTTGTTGCAAATAAATATGAATCTTATACTTCATGGAGTGAAGCTTGGTGGTTTTCTTGGGTCCCAAGAAAGGAGAGGAGAGGAATAGAATAGATGGAATATGGGGCACTTTGGGGTGTATTTGAGTTGTTCTATATGATCTTGCAATGATGGATACAGGCCATTTTATATTTCATTAAAATTTATAAAATTGTATGGTCCAAAATGTAAACCATAATGTAAACCATTGAGCATGGTTAGTAGCAATGCTTCAATATTTGTACATCAATTTTAAGAAAAGTACCATCCACATGTAAAATGTTATTAATAGGGGGAATGGGAAAAGGAGGAAGATGTTGAGTATATGGGAATCACATATATTCTGTACATAATTTTTTGTTACCTAAAGCTTCTTTGAAGATAAAATGGAAGAAAAAAAAAAGACACTGAGGGAATAAATGGAAGAAAATGTCACTGTACATACAAGACTACATATCTTTCAGTGATGAAAGAGATGAAGTCAAAAATATTTTTAAATTTATTTTTTATCATTTCAAATTTTTAAATTTTTTTGAATTTTTTTGTTACTTTTAAAACTATCATTATTATTTCTTTTTCTTATTTTTTTTGTTATTTTGTTGGCTTCATTTTTTAGCAAATTTTGAATCACAGGATTATGACTGTGGCAGAGGGGGATCCTTGTTGTGGGGTGTCAGTGATGGTGGATGCATGGGAGGATGTTCACCTAGGGCATATCTATAAAGCATATGAAAGTGTTCAAGTTTTCATGGGGCATTGTCAAGATGGGTAGAGATTCACACAATAACCAAAAGAATACTAAATTCTCATCCTGGGGAGCTCTGTCACATTCTCTAATGGGTGAGCAAGAATCTCCGAAGTACAGGGTCAGTGACTAGTAAAGGAAGATGGATCATTGATGGGCCCTTCATATTAATAACTGTACTTATGAACCTTTTCTTTTGAAAGTGAAAGTTAGCCTATTATTAGATGTTGCCTAAGAGTTACTTCGTGAGATCCTCCTTGTTGCTAAAATGTGGCCTCTCTCTAGCTCAAACTCAGCATATAAATGCATTACATTCCCCGCAGTGTGGGCCATGACTCCTGGGGATGTGCCTCCCTGACACCAAGGGGCTCCTGCTAAGCAGCTACTGACAATGCAACTGGGAAAAGACCTTGACTGAAAGGTGGAATGGGAGAGACAAATGAGTTTATATGGCTAAGAGATTCAAAGTGAGTCAGAAGGTTATTTTAGATGTTATGTTTATGTAAATCTCAGCAGAATCTCTTTGACTACCACAGTAAATTTTGCCTCAAATAGTAGGGTTCCTGAGGGCTCTAGAGACATCCAGACACTAGAGGTAAGGCTGACATCTCAGGAATTTTGTGCCCTGCCAGTGGACCCTACTTTGGAACTTATTCTCCCCTGTGTAACAGAGTTGGACACAGTTTTGGATTCCCTACACATGGCCCTTCTGACCTTTTATTTAAACTTACAATTAGCACTAAAGCTGGTAGGTGTACATCCAAGAGACTTAAATCTTTGGACTGTCCAAGTCTTGCTGGGCCCTTATTCTCAACAGAGTTTCAACACCTAGTCTTCAGTCCATCAGACTCACCCAGGACAACTAACAAGGAAATGATGATGGACAATGACTTTCCCAAGTAACAGAGAGAGTCTATAATTGTAAGTAAGATAGTCCCATCCATCTAACCCATGGGTTTTAATCACCCTTTCAATTAAAGGCAGAGTGGGCATCACCATCCCAGAATCTTCAGAATTGTGGAATGAATGATGGACTAGAGTAGACCTACTGTTATGCTACTATACACTTATTGATATTCTAGCAACAGAAGAACTTTTATCATTGATTTGGGGGCAGTGGTCACTGGAGGTTATGAGGAGAGGGAGAGAGAAAAATAGGTGTAATGTGGGTGCATTTTTGGGACATTGGATTGTCCTGAATGATATTGCAATGACAGATACAGATCATTATATATCTTTCCATAGCTTACAAAATTGTTCATGAAAGATTTTAAATTTTAACATAAATTAAAATCCATGGTTAGTGGCAATACTCCAATGTGTGTTCATCAATTGTAACAAATGTACCACACTAATGAAGGATGTTGTTAATATGGGAAAGTGTGGGAGGATTAAGGAGTGGGGCATATGAGAATCCCCTATATTTTTAGGTAACATTTATGTAATCTAAGTATCTTTTTTAAGTTTTTTGTAAGTATATATGAACTGCTGTCACCTCAGAATTGTTAGTAATGATAGAATGATAGAATAATGAAAAATATTACTCATTATTGGGCTTTTATACTATAATTAGACAAATGTAAACTGTTTATTCCATTTTTCAAAATACACATAAAACTTTTGACATAAATGATATGAGTTAAGCAATTGAAAATTTGCAGTGGTGGGGGGAAGTATCAGTCTTCCAATGCATAAATGTGTCAGAAATATAGACTCACTGGGAATCAGAGGATAGGAGTTGAATGGGGAGGCAGAAACAACACTCACAAGTCCTTTAGAAAATACTCTGCATATGTTCCCTGAAGACTCAAGAACTAGAGTGGAGGGACCAGGTCATGTCATGTGAAAAGAGAGTCCTATGGAGCAAAGGGAGATGATGTCCATCCTCAGGCCAGCTGGGTGCTCTGCTGGATACACCAGTGAGGGGATACCCTGCCCTAGCATCAGGAATCACTCCATTAATAAAGACTAGTTCTATTTGTCTCTGAACAAACATTCATTTTTCCTTCTTGATTGTGTTATTGCAAAGCAGAGAGTGAGTTCATCCAACACTTACTTATAAAATTCCCTACAATCCTGGCATGAGGTTGTACTTAAGCTGGCAAAGTTATTCATCATGGAGGAATCACTTGCTAGATTCTGGTAAAGGAATCTGGGGTCTTTCATCCATGGATACCAAATCAATGATCCCTGTGTCAGGGTGGCCAAGCACCTCAGCTCTTGGTGCACTTATGAGATGTGGAAGTCTAGAATTCAACCTCTGGCTTTTTACAACCTACTTAATGTAAGGTCTACCCAAAACCTTGCCCTGTGCAATGTACCCTTATACTTTCTGTAGAATGTCTTTCCCATCACATCAGTAATTTCCATCTACCCCAGATGCCTTCCTGCCCCTTATGACTCCACTTCTCAGAGGGTCCTGTGCATGGCTCCTTGAACACACTTTGTGCATTGTAGTTGGAAAGATGAAGCACATGGCACATGTCACACATCCAGCTTACACAGAGGCTCAATCCACAGAATCCTGGGGACCCCTCTGTTGGCACAACGCTCTGTACCTCACTGGCATCTTTTCTCCCTCTCTCTTTGCCCCTGCCTGGTTATTTGAGGCTCCCACCTCTGAGTCCAGGCTTTTCTTCTTGATTTTGACCAAATTCTTCCCTTTTTTACCCCAAGCCAAGGACAGACTGACCAAGAGGCAGAAGGAAGCTATACACAGGAAAGATGGAGTCCTATTACAGGATCAGCTGCTAGAGAAACAGGGAGAAGAGACAGTGGAAGACATAGGAAGAGAATTGGTGCCCCAACCACCACTGGGAAACCAGTGTTATCCTTGGTCCTCCACCATAGTCTTGGAAGGAGAGGTAGGGTTGGAAAATCTGGTTTGGAGGAAAGGCCGTGTAAGGAGGATTGGGCTGCTGTTCAAATTTAAGCATGAGCAGCCACTTTCCCAGAATGGACACTCAATCCAGCCCTCTCAAACACTTGGAGACTTCCCTGCAGCTGTATTTCTTTTGAGTGTTTCCTGATATAATATTTTTCCTGGCACTTGTCCTTCCTTTCACTGTTTTTGGGGTCCTTGGCACACCCAGCAAAGTACTCACTCTTGTACTTTCCTTTCTTTCACTGTTTTTGGGGTCCTTGGCACACCCAGCAAAGTACTCACTCTTGTACTTAAGACCCACCCTGGGAGCAATGAAAAGCATAGCCCAAGCTGCAGGGTCTGGGTGGGGCCTGGAAAATAAAAGTGTTAGCTAACAAGGGCAATCACATGCAATGGGCGTGCTGTGGAACACTTTGATATCTATTGAAAATTGTACTGCTGATTCATGGTTCTCATTTCTCCTAGAGGCTTGCACTTTGACAATGTCAGTGCTTCCTTTTTGAGTTTTATCCTTGTTCCTGATGGCTGGAAAATGTGTTTACTAAAAATTTCTTCACTTAAGCAACTCTGAAATTTCGAACACACTAATTAAGCTAGTTTTCTATTAATCTAATTTTAGAAATTATCTCTTTGTTCTTCATTCTCTGAAAGATATAAACCAGACCTTCTCAAGTTTGTTTATAGGAATATGATAATGTCTCAAAGCAAAACCAGATAGAATGATGTCAGGAGTACCTTATGATCCAGTAAATCTGTAACTTTTGTCAGAGACAAAAAGCTTGATATCCTTGAACATTTGGCACAATATCTAAAATGTGGTTTATTAGCAACTGAAACCAAGGACAAGTGGAATGTGGTTGAGATAATTCAGGACTGACAAATTGCATGTACCCTCCTCACAAGATCCTGGTATCACAGTTTTTTACTTGTACTTCTTCTCACCTACCCCTTTTCTCTTTTTTGCCTATAAAAATGCTATCTCCCATTTTTGCTGTGAACTGGTGAGGGAAAGATTCTCCCAATTCCTTATTTTTGTGCATACTATAAATCACCTTTTCACTGAGAGACATGTTTCTTATTTGTGTGCTGGATCAGGTGGGCCCTTCTATTGGAAATGAGCCATGCTTATGGTAACAATTTGGTGAGTCAACCAGGAGACACACTGTTCTGTGATGCAGGCCCTGGAGCAGCCCAATTCATGTGTTGTCAATCCTGGGGCTTCCCTGGATACCCCAGCTCTTTACCCAGCAGCTGCCTTGGGATTTTCCTGGATGAAAAAGACTGGAGGTTATCAATGAAGTTTCTGCTTTGGCAGACATTGGGTCCTTTGAGTGAAGGTGATTCTGAAGCTGGGTTTTTCCCTGTGATCGGTAAGTGTGTAAAATTCTTTCTTGTTGTGATCCATGTTTACTTTCACTTTGTCAGTCTACTCATGCCTATGACCTCATAAACCAGATTTAGGGCTTGCCTGTTGATTTTGTATTTTGAAGTTGGGGAACCTGATGATTTGAGGAGCTCCTATTCTTCATGTTCTGTCTTTCTCTTTTCTGATGGTGTTGCCTCACCATGGGCAACACTCAGAATTTGCCAGCTATATCTCCTCTGGGTTGTAAATTGGAAAATTGGTCTACACTTGGAAGGGACCCCCTTAAGTAAAAGAAAATTATTTTTATTTCAGTGTTGCTTGGCCACAGTATAAATTGGATGACAGAGAAAAGTAACCTAAAAATGAGTCTTGGCAATACTATGCGATTGTATTTGTTTTGTAAAAGAAATCACAAATGGAATTAGTTTA
>JAQZBX010039611.1:0-22976 GCA_029593785.1 Cabassous unicinctus
CTGGTGTTGTGCTGTATACATATTGTGATTTAAGCAATGGAAGAAACTACAAAATTGAAGTGGAGGCAGTGATCACTGGATGCTTTCACAACAGGGAGAGGGAAAAGCAGTTGTAATACAGGGGTTTTTTGGGACTTGGGAATTATTTTGAGTGACATTACAATGACAGATATAGGCCATTTTACATCAGCATATAACATGCAGAACTGTGTGGGAGAGAATGTGGTCTACATTGGGAACTATGGTCCATGCTTAATGGCAAAGCCCCAGGATGTGTATATCCTTTGAAGGTGATGTACCACACTAATGAATGATGTTTATGTGGGAGGTTATGGAGGTGTGGGAGGTGGGGCACATGGGTATCCCTGTGATTTTCCTGTAACATTTATGTAATCTAAGCACGTTTTAAAATATAAAAAAATAAAAAATTCTATGTATCCAGTACATTTAATGGAGAAATGTATGTTTTTATCCAACAGTGTTTTCTTTTCCATTTTAAATTGTTTATATATTCAATTATTTTATGTACAAAATAAAGTTAATAATAGCAAGAAGTGAAGTTACACAGTCAGGGGGGTCTCAGTGGGAAAGGGCCCCTAAATCCCAGACCTTACCTGCTATGTGTACTCCAAGAAAGCAGTAAGAAGTAAAACAAGGGAGGAAGAGAGAAAATTAAAGGCTCAAGTAACTCACCAGGGCTTAGATCTAAAGAAAGCAAAGTGCCTAAGATGATGATCTCTGGGGTTGGATACACACTTTTACTTGCAAAGTATTGGGGTCCCTGCAAAACTCCCAGCCTGGGCAGAAACCTGCACCCCTAGGCCCCTCTCGGGAGGGGTCCCCATTCATTGTGTTCCCCCAGGGCACATACCACGTGTCAGTCAGGCTCCCCACCATGAGCTCTTATCTTGTGCATGATTAATTCACCTCTCGCAATAACCCCTTTAAGAGCCAGCTGCTGAGGGCCAGTCACGGAGGAGACCCATTCCAGGTGGGAGGAGAAGAATGCATCGCGGCCTCCACCTGGCTCTGAGGCAAATCTGAAGCACAGGGCCTGGGAAGGAGGCGCCCGGCAAAGGGAAGGACCCCACAGCACCTCCGAGGTTCAGGAGGGCGGGCAGATGTCGGGGCCTTGCGGTGGACAATGGGGGAAAGCAGGGTCGGTACCTCTGTGATGGAGGGGCCATGGGGGTAGGGGTTCATGTGGGAGTGATCATGAGGGTAAGGGCTGTGAGGGTTAAGGACCGTGGGGGATAAGGACTGTGGGGGAGGGGTGTTAGTCAGCCAAAGGGGTGCTAATGTGAAATATCAAAAATGGGTTGGTCTTTATAAATGGTATTTATTTAGGGTAGAAGTCACCAGGCCATAAAGCATAAGTTTCTTCCCTCACCAAAGTCCATTGTCATGTGTTGGAGCAAGACAGCTACCGACATTTGCCCAGGGTTCAGGCTTCTTCGGTTCCTCTCTTCCTGGGGCTGCATTTCTCTCCGGGCTTAGCTCCTGTTTCCTCCACCAGGTCAGCTCTAGGCGATCAGGCGAATGGCTCACTTCTCTTCTCCTGGGGCCTTTTATCTAACATCAAAACTGCTTCTCAAAGACTGCATCAACTCTCTTCTTTGCCTTGCCTTTTACATTCAATTCCCCACCCACCAAGGGGTAGGGGTCAACGCCCTAGTGACATGGCCCAGTCAATGCCCTAATCATAACTTAATCATGCCCAGATTAACAGATCAGTTTACAAGCATGATCCAATTATATTTTTGGAATTCATAATTACATCAAACTGCCCAACTGTAACAGGGGGTTAAGAACTGTGGGTGGGTAAGGACCCTGGGGAATGGGTCCGTCCTGCGGCATGGGCCTGGGACTCTATTATGACCTAGGCCCCCAAGCCACAGCAATGTCCTCTGGACTGAGACCCCGGCAGGACGCCTTGCCCCCCGCCCACCCACGAGCTGCCTGTGGAAACCACGCCCCCAGCCCACACGTTCAGGTCCCCAACAAGCCCGGAGGGCGCGCAGAACTGGCGGCGGTGATGCACACAACTTTCCGAGACCCCCGCGCGCACCCCGCACACAGCGAGCGAGCGGGAACTTTACGGGGAGTGCGGGACGGGAGCTCCCCAAATGCAGGAGGAGGGGAGTCGCTCGCCCCAATTTTCCACGTTTATGGAGGTTCATGCAGGCCCCGCGCCCACAGTGCCCGCGGGCACCCCCTGCCCGGTCCGCATCCTGCGCTGACGCCAAGTTGTCCTGCAAACTCACCGCTACCGCTAGGTCTGGGACGCGGCTCCCAAGGGTGGGCCTCACTTCCTCCATGGCCCGCCCGCCCTACGGGGCAGATTCTCCATTCCTCGCTGCACTCCTGAGTCCTGGCGTGACCTTGCAGCCTCTACACGAGCACCAGGGCGGCATGGCCACTTCTTCAAAACACCCTGTGGACTGGGCGGGACTTGAGGGAACAGGAGCGCCGCGAGCTCCACGGACCAATGAGGTCTGGCCCCGTTCCGGGACTCCCTCACCCAAAGAGGGCCTGGCCCGCTCCGTGATCGACAGCGCCCAGCAGCCAATCAACACGGGAACCTGCTGGTGCTCCGGACCGATCAGGGGCGGGGTGGTTCCAAAGGGTCGGAGTGGGGTGACTGGCAGGACGCCAGCCAATGGGAATGCGGAGCGATGACAGGGCGGGAACCCCGGGAAAGGCCGAGCCTGGGGATCCTGTCATTCTGCGTTCAAGTTGTTGGCACCCAGGTTGGTGGTTCACCTTGGTGCGATTTTATTGATACATATTAATAAATTAATGAATTTATTGATATATGGTAATAAATGTATTTATTAATAATATTGATCAATGCTATTTGTTATATCACATTGTTGTGCATTCATCACTACAATCATCAGTAGTGCATTTTCATTATTTCAATAATAATAATAGTAATAATAAACAAGAATCTTCTTCACCCCTCAATCTGTTTCCCCTGCTGTACAGAGCTGCTATTTTTGGCTATTCTACCACGATTATTTTTTATTAAATAGTTTTATTCAGATATATTCACATACCATACCATCTATCTAAAGTGTGCAATCAATGTCTTTTAGTATAATTGCAATGCTGTGCTTTCATCATAAGAAAAACTTTAAGAATTATTTCATTACTCCAAAAAGAAAAACTCCACACCCCTTAGCATGCCTTCCCTGGCCCTATGTAACCACTAATCAAAGTTCATCTTTATAAATTGATTTATATTTACATTTTATATAAATGGAATCATACAATATATTTTTTTTATTTTGTATGTTTAATGGTTGAAATATAAACAATTAAAAAAAATAAGAAAACACACTTTCGCCTATCTGAGTCTGCTAAAGTGTGTAGACACGTATTGAAGGGGATATGACAGGAGGGTAGTGATATTATTGGGTTGGGTGGTGCAGGGTTGACAGGTGGGTAGATTGGAAAGGATGGGTTGGAATGTCCAGTGTACTGGAGGGAGGGTTGGGAGAGAGACCAGGTGAACACTGGGGATTTGCGGGTATGTGGTTGAAAGTGCAAAGTTGGGAATGCTCTTATGGCAATATGACAGTGAAGGTTTACTGGTTTAGGGTGTTGGATAGGTAGGCATTTGGGACAGGGCACACCTGAAATGCGCTTCTAGGGAGTGTGTGAGTGAACATTCTGTCATTATATGTTCTATCAGTGGGTGGAGACCCACAAAATGAGTGGGAAGAACTTGACTCCCATCTTCAGAAGGACGGATTTGTTCACAAATAGACAGGCGGGAGTCTCTCGAGAGAATAATCTGTTCCTAATAGGGGAGGACAAACCAGTGTGTCAAGACCTCAGTCTTGTTGCATGTAACTATGAATCTTGTCATCCAAGGAGTGAAACCAGGGGGTTGCCATGAGCCCCGAGGGGAGGGGGAAGGAGGAATAGAATAGCTCAAATGAGGCATTTAGTGGGCAGTGGAAGTGTTCTATATGATCTTACAACGATGGTCACACAAAATGATAAATATCATCAAAATTTATAGAAATATATGGTCTAAAATTTAAACCATAATGTAAACCATTGACCATGTTAAGTAGCTATGTTTCACTATATGTATATCAGTTATAACAAAGGTACCATCCACATATAAAAAGGTATTAATATGGGGGGAGAAAAGGGGGAGGATGTTGGGTATATGAGAGTCTCCTGTATTCTGTGTGTGACTTTGCTGTGGACTAAAACTTCTTTGAAAACAAAATGAAATAAGTGAGACACTGGGGAATGAGTGGGAGAAGGTGCCACGGTACAGACAGGACACCAGATAATGCATTGATGAAAGGCAAAATGGCAAAAAAATTTTTTTTTAAATATTTCTCATTTTTTTAATACCCCAATCTTTAATTTTATTTTTAGATTTTTTAAAAATTTTATGTATTTTATTTCTTATATTTAAACTTAACATTATTGTTTCATTTTCCTATTAATTGTATTTGGCTATTATAATTGCTTCATTTTTGAGGAAGCTTTGGATCACAGAAAGGTTAGAACTGGGGCAGGGGAGGATCTGTGGTGTGGGGTGTCAGTGATGGGAGATGCATGGGAGGGAATTCACCTGGGCATACATATAAGATATGTAAAAATATTCAAATGTTCACGGGGCATTGTCACAGTGGGTGGACTCACACAATAACCGAGAGAATACTGAATTCCCATCCTGGAGAGCTCTGCCACATTCTTTAAGGGAGAAGCAACAGTCCCTCAATTGCAGGGGCAGTGACTGGTGAAGGAGGATGATCCACTGATATGCCCTCGATATTGATGACTAGGCTTATGAACCTTTGCTCTTGATATTGAAACTTAGCCTATTGGTATGGGGTGCCTAGGGGTTGCCTCCTGAGAGCCTCCTTGTTGCTCAAATGTGGTCTGTCTCTAAGCCAAACTCAGCATATGAATACATTATCTTCCCCCAAGCATAGAACATGACTCCCAGGGATGAGCCTCCCTGGCACTAAGGGATTGCTACAAAACACCAACTAGCAATGCAACTGGAAAAAGCCCTCAAATAAAAAGGGGGAAAGGTGAAGACAAATGAGTTTATATGGCTAACAGGCTTCAAAGTGAGTCAGGAGGTCATCCTAGAGGTAACGCTTATGCACATCTCTGCAAGATCTCATAGACTTCCCAACTGGATATTACCCCAAAAAGTGATGCTCTGGAGACACCTAGGTCCTATGGTCATGGTCAAAGCTCCAAAGTTTGGTGCCTTGCCAGTGGGCCTTACCTTGGACTTTGTGCTCCTGAGAGTGACAGAGTTGTACTCAATTATGTCTTCCCTGCACATGGTTCATCTGTCCCTTCTATTCAAACCTATACTTGGTGCTGGAGTTTGTAGGTGTACATCCAGAAACTGGAGTCTTTGGACTCTCCATGTGCCAGCTGGGCCCAGAACCTTAGCAGAATTGTAACACCTACTCTACAGCTCATTGGACTCACCCAGGAAAACTGGAAGAGAGATGATGATGGACAATAGCCATCCCTGGGAACAGAGAGAGCCTGCAGCTGCAGGCAGGATATCCCCATCCATTTTCCCCATGGGATATAAGGCCCCTCTCAATTGGAGATGGAGTGGATGTTACCATCCCAGAATCCTTGGGATTGGGGGCAGAGCTATGGACTAGATTGGACTTACTGGTATTCTACTAAAGATATATTGTGTTTCTAGCTATGGAAGAAATTACAATAATGATGTGGAGCCAGTGGCCACTGGAGGCTCTGGGGGAAGGGGATGGAAAAACAGTTGTAATACAGGGTCTTTTTTGGGACTTGGGCAACATCCTGAGTGATGTTGCAATTACAGATATACGTCCTTTTATATTATCACATATCATGCAGAACTGTGTGGGAGAGAGTGTAGACTACAATGTGAAAAACTATGGTCCATGGTTAAGGGCAAAGCCCCAGGATGGGCTTATCAATTGCAATGAATGTGCCATATTAATGAAGGATGTTTATGTGGGAGGTTATGGGAAGTGTGGGGAGTGGGGTATGTGGGAATCCCTATATATTTTGTGTAACATTTATGTAATCTAAGTATCACTTTAAAAAAATCAAAAAAATAAAAGTAACTTCTAAAAACACAGAAAATAAATATATATATAAAACAGCTGAATATAAACTTCCATTTCTCAAATGTACTGGATACATATAAACTTTTTTTGAACAATACAATGCATAACACAATATATTTGGTTCATAGTGATGCAATCTTACTGTTTTTGTCCTTTTGTGTCTGGCTTGCTTCACTCAGCATACAGTCCTCCAGGTTCATCCATGTTGCGTTATGCTTTATAACTTCATTTCCTCTTACATGTTCATAGTATCTCATTGACTAAACACATCACAGTTTGTTTATGCATTCATCAGTTGATGGACACCTGGGTTGTCTCCACCTTTTGGCAATCATGAAAAATGAATACCACTATGAACATAGGTGTGCAAGTTTCTGTTCATATCACTGCTCTCAGTTCTTCTGGGTATATAGCCAATAGTGGTATTGTAGGGTCACATAGCAAATCTGTATTCAAATTTTCTAGGAACTGCTTAACAGTCCTCCACAGTGGCTGTACCATTCTGCATTCCTACCAACAGTGAATGAGTGTTCCTATCTTTTCACATCCTCTCCAGCATTTGTAGTTCTCTATCTTTTTAATAGTGGCTGTTCTGATAAGTGGGAAATGATATCACATTGTAGTTTTTGTTTCTTTTTTTTTGTTTCTTTTTTATTTGTTGTTCCACTTGTTTTGCTGTTTTATTATTTCATTGTAGTTTTGGTTTGCATTTCCCTAATCAAATCAATGCTTGCTCAATGGCTACCCCATGGCCCAATGCCTGCCCCATGGCCCCCAGAAGTGGCTGCTGGAGGGGTAGAGGCCACACCTTGTCACCCACCTAACCCCCATGAATCTCAGCTACAGTGCAATGGCCAGGGGAAGCAGATAGGACAGACATCTGAAGGCCCTGGGCAGAGCCTGGCCACCATGGGACAGGAGGTCTGAGAGAGGGTGACCATCACCTCTGGTCTCCAGAATGTACTGTGCATGGAGGTCAGAGCAGGGACCAGCACACACTGTGGCTCAGGTGTGGGAAGTCACTGCAGTGGGCACCTGGCACAGAGGCAGTACTGAGGGCTCATCCCTTGGCCCAGGGTGCCGCCACCCCCGGAGCACTTCCTGGTGGGCAGGGCTCAGACTTGGAAGAGAGGGGTCAGCAGGCAGAATCCACTAGAAGGGGTGGTGCTGGAACCCCAGATGCAGAGTCAGCCCAGGACACACCTGGAATAAGACCCCAGATGTCCTCTTCCCCTGAGGACGGCAGCCCCCAGTGATCCCCAGGGATGTGGAAGCACAATAAACAGTCCTCTCCAGCAGGCTGTAGAGTTGCAGGCAGAGGGGTCATCAGAGACTCTGAGGGGATGCCCAGACCCTCTCATCTGAGTAGTAACCATGAGAGAACAGCCCCCACCATGCAATATGCTCCCCTCACAGCCCATGGGAACTGCTGCATCCACAACAACCCTGGGACTTGTGGGGATGAAATGCCCCTGCTTGTCCAGCACATGGTAACAAGGGCTGGCCACCTCCACTTGCTAACTCTAGGCTGAGGGCCTCAGAGCCAAGGAACATGAGGTGAGGTCTAAGGTTAGGTCAAGGGTTAGGGTTACTGTTTAGGGTTAGGGGTTAGGGTTAGGTTAAGGGTTAGGGTTAGGGTTAGGTTTAGGGTTAGGGTTAGGGTTAGGGTTAGGGTTAGGAGCATGAGGTGCTGTGGGGCAGATGTAGGGTAATGAGGGGGAAAGAAGGACAGACCTGGGGGCCTGGGTACCTGCAGGTGCTTATCTGGGGTCAACAGGGAACCCGAACAGGGTGTGGACATTTCAGGAATCCCTGGATGCTGGATGAGGGAGTGGAGGTGGGGCTGGGGGTGACCATCAGAGCAGCAGGAACTGGGCTTCCCCTCCACCACCCCAAGTCCCTGAGCCCACCACAGCTCCAGCTATGCTGACAGGGGAGGGGAAGTGGCTAGACCTGATATGTTTCAGAGGACCTGGGAGCTAAGGGCGGCTTCAGCAAGGAGAGCTGAAAGCCTGGCACTGAGACTCAAGTAAGCCTCAAGCATCTTCCCCAGGGAGAAGAGACCAGAGCTCTGGAGGGGATGCAGGCCTAGCATCAGCCCTGCTTCTGGCCACAGTGCATGAGGTCCCCAGCCCCAGCCCACAGTCTGCTAAGGTCTGCAGGTGCAGGGTGCCATCCTGGGAGGATTACAGGTCCCAGACATGAAGAGAGCCACCTACTAGGTGCCTGCTTACTTCCTGGGTGTACACGCTCACCAGGTAGTCACAATGAAGGCCCACAGCTCCTGGTGACTGGTGAGCAGTGAGGGCCTGTTGCTGGGGACCACGCATGCAGCCAGGACCCCACACGGCAACAGTGGATGTTCAAGTGAGCTTTTCATTATAAATCCACTTTCTGCATTGGGAAATCAGGGAAATAGTGAAAAGCCCACTGCCCAACACCGCAGCACCAGAATGCACCAGCCGTGGGTACTGGGCTCCATTCCTACTTGTCTCTCAGTACCAGACCCAGCAGCTCCTCCAACCCCACAGCCAGCAGCCCTGGCACCTGTTGGCCAACACAGAGGCACCCACAGTCGTGGACGGGTGGACACCAGCTCAGGGAGGCTGAGGCTGTGCTCTGGGGCCAGTGCACACAGGTGAGAGTGCAGAGGCAAGGGGAGGCAAGCAGCCCTTCCCAGGCCAGGCTGTGGCCTGAGGTCTCTACTTTGGGCTTGCCAGGACCACCGTGAGTTGTGGCCAGCCTCCTCTAGCCTGGGCCAAGCACAGCCACCTCCCTCCTGAGGACCCCTGGGATAGCTCTGAAAGATCTGCTCACCCCCAGTGTGCTAAGCACAGCCCTGTCCCTTGTTTCTGTGCAGTCAGCACTGGCCTGTGTCCCCTTCCTGGGCAGAAGGCCCTGTATTGACAAACAGCAGCTGTGACCAGCACTGGCTGCAGACTCTGGAGCAGCATACATGCCTGGGCCTGTGTGGAGGACCTGACACTTCTCCAGCCTGGCACCTACCCACAGTGCCATGGTGAACTGGGCCTCCATGTTGTCCATGCAGTTGACCTAGATCAGTACAGGCCCTGGAAGGAGGTGCCATGTTTAAGGTGTCATCTGGCCACAGCTCACCCCAGGCCTCATGGCCATGCCTGACCAGCCCACCTTCTGACTCCTGGGTTGCAACAGAGCCCACATGGACTGTTTGAGACACAACATGGGGGTCAATGCCAGGGTCAGCTGCACACTCATCTGCAGTGTGTGGAGCTGGACTACATGGTTAGAGAAGTGCCAGAGTGATTGCTGGCACAGCTGGCAGAACTGTGATATCTGGGGGTGCAGGGTTATGGGGTCACTTGGCCACAGCCAGGAGCAAGGAGCTGAACCTGGCCAGGGTTGTCCACTTGTCCCATCTGCCCGCACTGAGGTCTGAAGCCTCAGGGTACAGGCCCCAACAGGAAGGGCAGTGTGTGGTGTCTCAGAATCAGGGAGCTTGCAACCCTTGCTGCACATGGGCCCAAGTGTGCCCATTCTGGGGAGGGGTCCATGGATTCCTGTACAGGACTCTGCCGAGTGACAGCCAAATGGAATGGGAAGGGCTTGGTGCTCTGCCAAGCAGGCCACCACCCCCAACACCCTCTTACCCCCTGATATGAGTGCCCCATCCTCCCCACTTTCCCCCACAGCCCACGCATCCGCTGCTGCACATTGGCCTTGTAGCCAGTTTCCAGCTGACACATGATGATGCTCTAGCAGGATCACTTGGGAGGATGACAGGATGGGGCTGCAGTTGAGCACTGGGGAGAGTTGGGTGGCTCACATCCCAGCCCCACAAAATGGCAGCTCCATCCCAGGTGAGGACAGCTTCCACTGGGCTCTGACCCCAAAGCTGCCTTAAGTGAGGGATCCCAGAGGCAGGAGGGTCAGGGGGTACACACCTGTCTCTGACACTCACACCCTGCCCCAGCCATAAGCTTGGCATCCTGCACATGCAGGCCCTAGAAAGACAGATGTGGCCCAGGGCCTGAGGCTTCCTTACCACTTCCTTCTACCAAGCTGCCTCAGCCTCATTGGTTCCCCCCAGAGGAACCTGTGAGGGGTCAGGGGGGCACAGGGGGCTGGTGGAGGACCATAGAGGCCCAGTGTGAGGGCTACATCTGGGCTAATTGGTGTCCAGAAAGAGGCATACCTGCCGGGGGTCCTGCCGGGCAGCTGAGGCCTGGCTCCCAACACTGTCAGCCTCATGCTAAGAGCAAGCCACGAAGAGAGCCCCATCCTGCCCTGAGTGTGGGGGTCTGGGGACTGCAGGGGCAGAGGGGTTAGGGGGCAGTGCCATTCAGAGCCCTTTACCCCAGCCCCAGCCTGAGTAAGTCCCCAACTCTAGCTGCATGAGGGCCTTGTCCATGTACTTCTGGCTTTCTCCAGGTAACCTGCCTGTATGGAGTGCATCACTGTCTCCTGGAGGACAAGGTCACACATGGTCAGGGGCTCCTGGCCCTCCCCGCCCCTTGCCCCACCAGTCTCCTTGCCAGTGCTCACCAGGTACATGAGCACACACATGTGTTCCTCGGGCAGCTAGTGGAAGAGGTCAATGGGGTTGCTGGGCAGGATCTCATCATTGTGCAGCTGGAGGTGGTCTGGATGCACTGCTGCAGCTGCTTTAGGCATGGCTTCATGCTCTTCACCTGCCAGGCTCATTTTGCACACCTGGTCTACCCACCTGGTCTCCTGCCTGGACTGCCCAGTCTCCCTGATCTGCTGCATCCCTCAACTTTGGTACCAGGCCACTCTGCCCCCACCACCCACATTATGCACACTTCCTGCAATGCAGACCCCTCTGCCAGGGGCTCTCTCTGTGCCATGCCACTTCCAGTTGCAACCATAAGCCACAGACCAGGAGCACCTCCCTGCTGCGTGTGTGTCCAGGGGATTAAATCAGGGAACTGGTCAGTTTGCCCTGCAAGTTTCTCCAGACCCTGCTAGGGGTGCTCACACAGCCAGCCTGGGGGAAGGACTGCCCTAGCCTAGTGGCCTCCTGGGGGAAGTGTCACACCTGACCAGTGTCCAGGTAGTGGGTCAGCTGGAGCTCCAGGAAGAAGACACAGAACAACACCTTCTGGATGTGGTTCCCTTGGCAGTTCTTGACAGTCTGCCCACAGAGCATCAGCAAGGGGTGGAGTTCCTGCAGCTTTCCTCCATGAGAAGCAACTGGGGACGGAGAGGGGTGTTGCTGGGGTGCTATGGTGCCATGCACCTGTGGGCATCCATGGAGGGTGGTGCCTGCAGGCAACACACTTGTACCCAGCTCAGTCCACTGACCAAAAAATCCCACCCTCACCCAGGATCCAAAATTCAACTGCAACCTGGGCTGGAGCCTCTGAGACCTCAGCCATGCCCCCACAGCCCCAGGACTGCTGGGTGGCTCCACCCAGGCTGGACTCACCATCCCTCTTCCCAGCAGGAACAATGCCCTGGAACACAAAGAGGCAGCTTAAGGACCCAGCAGGGCAGCTTCTGGGAAAGCAGGGCCCCAGGAGCTGCCTGAGGCTGGGGAAGGGGAGGTGGAGAAGGGGAGGTAGAGAACCTGGACTTCTCTGTAGCAGCTGCTCTATACAGTCCTCTGTCATCTTTTTCTGGCCTGCAGAATTTAGACTCTTTTTGGGTCCTGAAACCATGAAGGTGTCAGAGCCAAGGCCCAGGACTGAGGTGGTGAGGACTGCGAATCCTGTGTGCCATTACCATGCTGAGACCTTGGGAGGCTGGGGCAGGGGCTGGCACACAGCCCCCAATGCCCAGTCTAATCCCACCCCATTGTGGCCACCTCCACGCTGTCCCATCTGCGTGGGGCATGAGGCCCTTCAGCGTCTCCTGAGTGAAACAGGAATGAGCCCAGTGACACCAGGCTGGGGACCCAGGTCAGGAAGTCAATGCTACCTCTTACTTCTTCTAGCACTTTCTGAAGGTGCACGTGCTATTTCCACAGCAAGAAAAGCAATGAAACAAAGTGTCCTAAGGCTCTGATCTGCCTACAACACAGAAGAACCACAGGACACCATGTTGAGTGAAAGCTGCCAGATCCAAAGGCCACGTGTTCTGGGACCCCCTTACACGAGATGCCCAGAATGCACAAATTCAAGCAGGAAGTGAACTAGAGGTGACCAGAGACAGTGAAAGGGATGTGGGGGTTATGATTAATGGGTGCAGGTTTCTGTTTGGGGGGTGAATATGTTTTGGTAACAGGTGGTGATGGCAGCACAATGTTGTCAATGTTGTAAATGCCACCAAAAAGTACTCTTAAAAATGAATTAAAGGGAAAATGTTTCATGCACATGTAGGGCTGGAGAAGGACTGCTACAGGGTATGGGGTTTTTCCTTTTGGAGTAATGAAATTGTTCTAATTTTTTTTGTAGTGATGAATGCACAACATTGTGATTCAACTAAAAGCCATTGGTTATACACTTTGGATATGTTGTATGGTATGTGACTATACCTCAACTCTACTTTCTATTCCCACCAATTTACCTATTCTGGATATTTCACATAAGTGAAATCAGACAATGGTCGTCTTCTGTGGCTGGTTCTGTCCACTCAGTATTGTGTACTCTACGTCCACTCACTTTGCAGCATTGATCAGAACACATTCCTTTTTTTTTTTACTCTGTATTTGTTGTTTGTTTTTAGAAGATACCAGTGATTGAAACGGGACCTTGTATATGGGAAGCACGTGCTCAACCACTGAACTACATCCTCCTTTTTGTGGCTGAGTGATGTTCCATAGGCTGGTTGGGCCCCATTTTGCTTCTTCATCATCTGCTGATGCAAGCTTGGGTGGCTTCCACCTCCTGGGCTAGCATGAATAAAGCTGAGGTAAATATTGAGGTACAAGTATCTGTCCCAGTTTCCTTTTTTCAGTTCTCTTAGGTAGAAACTGAGGATGGGGTTGCTTAATCATAAGGTGATGCTATGTTTAATTTTCTGAGGAAATGCCAAGAGGCCTTGCTTTTGTAGCAGAGCTAGATACCAAGACAGAAAACAAACCCAGTGAATGAGGGGACCTGGGGTGCGGCCCTGCCAGGATTTCCTTCTGTTTATACCAGGGGACAGGGGGACATCCTGATGGCAGGAAGAGTGTCTTAGAAAGGTGAAGTCCCCTTTTCAGGGAAAGGGGTGGCTCAAGAGACAGCCCAGTAGAAGCTGGGCAGGTTTTTCTTGGGAGCTGGGTCCACAGAGATGATTCTCTGTGGTGGCTCCTCAGACACACCCCATCATCTCATGACTGTGCAGCATCTATGTGATACAGGAGCCTGACTTGACACTCAACTGTAAGCCAGGGGCCACATCTCACTGACCTTGAGGATTTGCCACAGGCCCAGCTCTGTTTGGATCTGTGTCATTGGTCCTGGGGAGGGTGGCCTCAGTGTGGTGGGAAGGTGACCCCACCAAGGGCACTCAGATCTCCAATCCCTGCACAAGGAGCCCTCTGTGTCCTCAGGATATAATGCAGTACATCAGCTCTGGGCAGGGCCAGGGGGGCACTTGTGGTTGCCCTCACCTGCCATGGAAAAGATGCAGGCAGGACAAACAGCTCTGAAGCTATTAGGTGCCAGGGAAGCCCCGACCCCAGATGCTTGTAGGCCCCATGCTGCTTGGATGTCCATGCCTTGGGGCCTCAGAGCAGAGCTTGACAGGTTAGTCAACCATGACTGCTTGGCTTAGTGAGGCCTCCTGACCTGTGCTGTCAAACTGTCCCCATGTGCCCCTGGTAGGCCCCTCCTCACTACATTCTGCTCTCTTCTGGATAGGATGACAACTGATGCCCATCATTGCTAAGTTCCTCAGGAGAATGTCCACTCCCCAGGGATGGGGATTAGGTCCCTCAGGGGCCCTGCTGCCACCTGAACACAGGAAGCCCTCCATAAATATTTAGGGAATGAAAAAAACTGACACAACACTGGGAGAACTTGGGGATGGGCACAGGAGGGGAAACTAAGGTAGTGGGTGCAGGCCACCCAATACCAATCCTGAATGGGGGCACCACCAGGCCATACTCACGATGAGTACACTGGCCAATCTGACTGGTTCTGATGCTGTCCTAGGACACCCCAGGGCTCCCAGGCCTTTGGCACCACCTGGCAGGAGAAGCCAGAAGCTCCAGGGGCAGCCAGCCACCTTGGGGAAGACACTTGCCCACATCCAGGTGGGGAACCAGGCCCTCAAGTTTGCCCTGGCCTGCTTGACCCTGACCGTCATCGTGCACTGCTGTAAAAAAACACCACAGACAGGTTGCACACAGCAGGAATTTAGTGTTTCACCATGCAGGAGGCCAGAAGTCCAAACCTACGTGTGCTCTGTTCAGGATTCCCCCATAGCTGCCCCTGTCCCTGTCACATAGCCATCATCTCCTTCCAAGACCCTCTACTTTAAGACTCCAGCCACACTGTGTCAAAGCCCCTCCCAATTCAGTTTGGCCCGCTTTAATCAGTAACATCTTCCAAGATCCTACTTACAGGTGGGTTCACATTATGGGACCCTGGTTAAGACTGGAGCTGTCTTTGTGGGGGACCTGAGTCAATCCAGAAGAGGTGGGCATGCTCCTGCCCACCTCCCCAGTCAGCAGAATCTCATGTCCAGCTGACCATTTTGAGTCCCAAGTGGGATCTTGTTGGTGAAGCTGGAAGGGGACAGGCCAGTGAGTGTCAAATAGAGGAAACATTTGTCCAGGTGCTGGATAATCAGAGGAAGAAATTTCCATCCACATCAGCCTCCCAGGGCTGCCACAGCCAAGTACCACCAACTGGGGGACTGGAGACAGCAGTGATCTGTAGTCTCACAGACCTGGAGCCCAGGAGTCTGAAATCCATAGCATGAAACCCTTCCCTGTGCCCTCCTTTTCTGGTGGTGGTGGCAATCCTTTGTTCTCCACCCCAGACACCATGTGGCCATCTCCCCAGTGTCCATCTATATCCACTCTCCCTCTTCTCATGAGGACACCAGCCCTCTTGGATCAGGGCCCACTCACCTCCAGTTTGTCTCAGTTTAATGAACCACATCTGCAAAGACCCTATTTCCAAATAAGGTTCCATTCCTAGGACCAGGAGTTAAGACACAAACAGGTCTTTTGGGGGGATACAGTTCACCCCATAACAGCAACTCACCCAAAATCGATTTCTTCAGAGTGGAACCTCAACCCAAAGTGCTCCAAGTGGCTGAGACAGGAAGCCGATGCATGACGGGACCATTTTCCAATCCTCAGGACCCGCTGGGTCCTGGAAACCTTGGTGTTGGGAGTTCTGAGCTATAGCTGAGAGTCATCACACCTTGGCCCCAGCCCCCAAAAGTTGGAGCCATTCTTTGCCCACCCATCTGCTGCTGTGTAACACAGCTAGACATCGTGTTGAGTTCACGGGGCATGGGATGGAGACTGAGTGTCATGAGGGGGCAGATGGTGCAGGCAGTGGCCATGTTGGGCTCCTTCCCTCCTACCAATAGGCCAGGCCCTGGTCAGAGACCACCATCCTCAGCCAGTGTCATCCAGGCCATTTCAGGGTGAGGCCACCAGGTTCAACTGAGGGGAGCCTCAGCAAGAGATGTGGTGTCAACAGGGAGCAGACACTGGGAGAGCAACTGGGGCAGGGGCAGGTGGGAGAATGCATGGGACATTCTGGAAACTTCACGATGAGGTGAGGAGTTTGGGGAGTCAGAGGGCTGTGTTCTTGCTTTTGATTTGGCCATCAAGTGAAAGTGGCCATTTGGGGAGTGTTGGGAGTAGGCTGGATGCTTGTCTGGTGGGATAATGGGGAATGGGTGTCATAAGTGAGGAGGGCATGGAGAAGGCCAGGAATAGATGGAGTGGTAAGATGGGAGGGGCTTCAAGTATGATGGGTGACCCCCACTCTGGGCCTTTCCCCTTCTAAGGCTGTGTGTCCCTGTCATCCACTCCCTGTGCATGTCCTGCAAGGAGCCTGTTAGTGATGACAAGTCCTGTTGGAAAAAACCTGCTCAGCTTTCCTGAGAGTTTCCCACAATTCTATGGCTATGGCACATTTTCTTCATGTGCTAATGCCCAGCATTTTGTGGAATCTTCTCTGGGAACTGCTGGTACGTTGAACCATATCCCAGCTCTCTGACCAGGTGGTTGCATGGGGTCCACTCCAAGCTCCTGTGTTCAGCCACACACATATGTACATGGACCCTCTTCTTCCTGCACCCCAAGGCATCCCTCCTGTCACCCACTTCATCTAGAGACATCTCCCTGCCCCAAGCCCCAAGCCCTGGCTCAAGCCCACCATTTGCACATGTCTGCCTGGACAGCTCCTGGGGCATCCAGCCCCCTCCCTTGGATCAAGTGTGGGCTCTCAGCTTCATCTTGGGGAATGTGGACCAGGTCTTGGCTACACTGCATCTCCAGGCTTGACTGGTAACAAGTCTGTGAGGAGAGATGTGAGGCTGGAAGGATTCCCTCTGGATCCTTCTCAGCACATGTTGAGTTCCAGACACGGTGCTGGGTGATGGCAATGGGGGAGGTGGATGTGGGCACTGCCTGTGGAGAACATCATCTTCTCCCTTCATGGGGGTAGTCCTGAGCCCTCTGGAGCTGCTGGGCAGCACACTCAACCCCTGATGGCAATTTTTCAGGAGGTGTCATGTGAACATCCTCCCCAGGGCCTAGCACAAGATGTCCAGGTGGGACCACTGCTTTGTCCCTAGGGCTGGTTGTGGGACACAAAGTGATTCAGAATACCAGGCTGCACACAGGGCTCTGGTCAGGAACCTCTGGGCTCATGGGGTGATGAGGCCAAGGTGCCCATGATGCCATCACCTGATACATGAGGTGCCATGGGCAGAAAAAAGGTAGGCCTGCCTGATGCTGGAGTGGATGGGGCAGGGTGAAGGGACCCCTGCAATGTGGACATCTCTGGGTGAGAGGGGCAGATGCATGACCTCTGACAGCAAGCAATGGTTACTTCAGTTTTTACTTTGAAAATACAGGAACAGAAATCCACCAACAGGGAGTTATGCCCTGTGTTTACATCATATAAACATTGTTTTGGGAGCAGATGTGGCTCAAACGATCGATCTCCTGCCTCCCACATGGGAGGTCCCAGGATCAGTTCCTGGTGCCTCCTGAAACAACAAAAATGAACCAGTAAAACAAACAAAAATCCAACTCAGGGAAGCCAATGTGGCTTGGTGGTTCAGTTCTGGTTCCCACATAGAATGGCCTGGATTCAATCTCTGGCTCCCAGTAGAAAAAAATAAAAAAATAAAAATTAATAATTAGATAAAAGAAATCATTGGTTTTTATTTTTACTTTTTTTTTCCTGCTCAAGAGCGCCAGCTAAAGTTAGTCTTCTAAAACCAGAAAATGTGGGGAACCCAGTAGAAATATCCTGCCAAGCACCTTCTTACAAAACCATTAGCAGGACATTGCTGTCTAGGTTTCTGTTCACACTGGCCCTTGAGAGTTCCCAGCAGCATAGGAAGACCCCTGCCAGCCACCCATCATGGTGGACTGGGGGCGCTCCTGGCCATGCCATCCTCTGCTGCCTCATGAACCCTCAGAGACAGAATGTGTAAAACCTGCTGCCTGCAAGAGCAGAGCTGCTGGATGGAGTTGTGCCACCCCTGCAGAGAGGGCAGGTTCAAAGGGGCTCAAATTTGGGTGGGGAACCCAATGTTTGCCCGACACCCCACGGAAGTGGCAGCCGACAGGGAGCAGCAGCCGGGTAAAGGTGTCGCCTTGGTGCCTGCTAACACCAAATGAATATCAGCCACAGGGCAATGGCCTGTGGGGAGCCAGCCAGAACAGGTGATGGAAGGCCCTGGGCAGAGCCTGGCCACCATGGGACCAGAGGCTGGAAAGAGGGTGGCCTTTATTTCTGCCCTCCAGGTGTCATCTCTGGGTTCCAGAAGGTGCCATGAGTGGAGGTCAGAGCAGGGCTTGGGTGTGGGCCATCACTGCAGTGAGCACCTGGCACATAGGTGGTACTGAGGGCTCATCCTTTGGCCCACAGCTGCCCCCACCCCAGAAGTACTTCCTGTTCAGCAGCCTCAGACTTGCAGGAGAGGAGTCAGCAGGCAGCATCCACTAGAAGAGACAGTGCTGGAATCCCAGCTGCGGCATCAGCCAAGGACAGAGCACCAGGAGCAGGTCCTGGAGTAAGGCCACAGATGTCCTCTTCCCACAAGGATAGCAACCCCCAGAGTCCCTGGGGATGTGGAAGCAAAAGAAACTGTCAAGAGAGAAGACTAGGAATGCATATGGGGAAATACTTCTCTGGAGTGGCAGCTCCAGCACCTCATGGTGGGAAAGTCAGAGAGTAAGGGGCACCTGCAGATCCTGTGCAGGCCTGTGGAACCTGTGGAGCCCATGGACCCCATGGAAACTGGTGAGCCCCATGGAGTCTGTGGAACCTATGGAATCCATGGAGAATATGGAGCCCATGCAGCTCATGGAGCCCATGGATGCCTGTGGAGATGTGGAGACTGTGGAGTCCACAGAGCCTGTGGAACCATAGTGGACTGTGGAGATGAGCAGTTCTGTGGAACTCCTGGAGCCCATATAGCCTGTGCAGGCCTGAGGAGGGCATGTAGCTTGTGGTGGCCCATGGAGCTGGTGGAGTCCATGGAGCCCATGGAGAACTGTTGACCCCATGGAGCCCATGGAGGCTTGTGGAGCATGTGGAACCCATGGAACCTGTGGACCCCGTGGAGACTGTGCAAGTCTGTGGAGCCTGTGGAGGCCTGCGGAACCCATGGAGCACATGGAGGCCCATAGAGCATGTGGAGCCTGTTGAGCTTGGGAAGGCCATGAAGACCTATGGAGTCAGTTCATGTCCTTGTAGCATTTGGAGCCTATGGAGCCCATGGAGGCATGTGAAGCCAATTGAAGCCTGTGGAGCCTGTGGAACCCATGGAGTTGGAACAGCCTGTGGAGCCCCTTGGAGGTCATGGAGCCCCATGAGGCCATGGAGACTGTGGAGCCCATGGAGCCTGTGGAGCCTGTGAAACCTGTGGAGTTGGGCAGGCCTGTGGAGCCTGTTCAGGCCCATAGAGCCAATGGAGCTCATTGAGCCCCATGTGCTGGACACAGGGAAAAAGACACATTGGGGTGCATTGTTCAAAAATCAGACGCAGTATGTTTATGTGTGTGTGGTCATGTGTGTGTATGTGTGGAGGTATGCATGTGTACACATGAGTGTGCACACAAATTTGTGCCCTTGGCTGACTTATGTTTGTTAGTGTGTGCTGGAGTATTATTGGAATAGTGAGCATGTGTGTGTATGTTTGTAATTGCTGTTTATGTGTGTGCATGGGAATGTTTGTTGTGTGCACATGTATGTATGTATGTGTGCATGATTTTGTGTGTTGTGGTTATAGTAGATGAGAGTGCAGGTTTTGAGCCCCGTGGTTATGTCCATGAAGGTGTCCTCTGATGTGACATTCAACTCAACATCCCAGAGAAAATGAGACTCCCTGAAAGTCCCTGAGAATCTCTGGATTCCCATTGCCAGTGACTGTGCCTGAGCATCAGGCAGGCTCCATGGAATGGGTTCTCAGGGGTTCATAGAGTTTTGTTTTTGATCCCTCTGAAGAGTAGGTTGGGTTGCTAAGGACAATTCAGTATTTCAATAGATGATATCACCAGAATGTGGTGTCTCTAAAGTGTGTCTCTAAAGAGCAGTCTGAAGCTGAGGGCACAGCCAGGTAACATTGGGCAGAGAAGCTGTAAGAAAAATGTCCTATGAGCACATGAGCCTCCCTGCAGGGTGGGGGTTAGGCTGCAGGGGGTGCTCAGGACCCACTGAACACAGGGATGAGGCTTAGGGCAGGTGAAAGGAGGACCATGGAGCCTCTTGCTTTCAGGTTCTGGGTTTTCCTTTTTGAAAACACAGTCTAAAATAAGAATTTACCCATGACTGTTGATTTGTGTCTAATAATATTCTATTCCTTTGGAAGCATTTGTCTAACTGAAAAAGTCAATGGGAAGCACGTGTAATTGATGGGTTCCTAAGTCTTATAAGTGCCTTATTAGTGAGGGGCTGGAGGACAGGTATGGTTTATTCATTTATCTCGTCCTAATTTTGTGAGACACTCTAATCACCTAAAAATTACTGCATTTCTCTTGAAAGTTCATGCTCCATTTCTCAAATATCTTTTATAATGACCATCCATTAACCTTAACATCTGGACTCAACTTTCTGTAAGTTCACCTTCCATTCTTAGTTCAAGCTCCCTACGTTTTGCAGTGAAAATAAAAATCAGCTAACAAGTGTAACTTCCCCATCTCAAGATGAACTCCACCAACATCTTGTATTTTCTTTGTGTTCATGGTACTTACTTCCTCACAGCATCTTCATTGCTGGTAAGCTTTAAAGGCATCTCACTTAAATATTTACCTTGTTTCTCTTTCTATTGCAGATTAGCCATTTCAGTTGGTTCTTCAGAACAGCATTTTAAAAATCTAGAGCTGAATTCTAGCCACAGCATTGGTTAATCATTTCTTTAAGTGCCAGAAGCTACTTTTTCCTTTATATTTTTCCTTTGCTGGGGCTGAGCTGTCCCTAGGTACTCATCCTCACCCACAGAAGCATATGCACAGCTGTTAGATTTTCTTCTCTGTTAACAAAAATTTAGACCAGTCTCCCTCCCAGCCCATCATCCCCCAAGGCCCAGGATACTTAATTCTGCACCTGTTCCACCCTATGTGAACATATAGTGAGTAAAGGTCACACTGGTCCTGGATGCTGGGTGCCATCTAGTCCCCTGCCCTTTCAGATCAGCCCACACTTCCACCTCTTAAACAGAAGTTCCTGATTTATCCTGTAAATCTTTATCATCCTAATTCTGTTGGTTTCCTTATTGCCTACATTCTGGAATGGAGGTTATTTGTTTTGTAATTCATTTGACTAATATTAAATAGCCAGATTGCAGTATGTTGTATTCAAATCTGTTTTCCTGAAATGATAAGGTAAAAAGGGATTTTTACAAATGACAGAATCTAAATTGATCAATGTACAGATGAGGTCAGTGAGGCAGAGGGGATTGACCTACCCCAGTCATGTAGATAAGACATGTCAAGGACAGGACAAGAGCAGGTCTCACTTCAGCAGTTGTGGGGGACAGAGATGATGACTCACATAGGTTCCCACATTCTCTCTTCCAGTGTGGTGATAGAACTAATCACAATGAGAGTAACAGTAAATTCTCTGGATTCCTTCTCTAAAATTCACAAATGAAGTTTCTGCTGTAATCCCCAATTAGATTTGTATCTTGTCAGACTGAAGCCTATAGGGGTGAGGTCACATCCTCAGGGTCACAAGGCAGGAGGGGATGGACCTGTGTTGGCTCCCTGTCAATGTTGACTTCTAAGACCTCAGCCAGGATCCCAGGATTCAGTGACACAGGCTTCAGCATGGCAGGTCCAGGGTCAATTTTATCATTGTGCAGGGAGTTGCCCTCTAGCCATTGTGAACTTGTCCCTTCTCCACACTATTCACTGTGGAGATATACTGATAAGGATGTACTTGCTTTTCCCCAATTGTTAGAAACCACTTTCTTAGAATCAGAAGTTCATTGGCATTGATACATGAAGCAGGAATTGAGTTTATCTGTGACTGATGAATGGGTTCCCAGGGCTGCTGTAACTAAGAATCACAAATTGGTTGGCTTAACACAATAAAAATACATCACTTTTCAGTTCTGGAGGATATATATCTGAAGTCTGTATGCGTGAATTCTTCCTGAATACACCTGACTAGTGTTGCTTTGTCCAAATCCTGGGCTGTCAATTCCTAACTCAATCATTGCATGATGTACTCTTTGAGTCTGTCTCTCTGTGTCCAAGTATGTTGTCCTGGCAACATACTTTAATAATAATATAATAATAATAGTTGAATTTGCATGATTATTTACTCAAAATTGGGATAGAAAATTTTATGGTAGAATGATTTTATCTGAATTGAAAGTTTAAGACCCCTCTTTCTTTTCCCAGAGTGTAAGCATGTGTGTCCTTCTTCTTCCAGGCTACTCAGTATTATTGGTTCCTGGGCTTAGCTCTCCATGACCATGTGAAGCTCTGAGACCTCAGTTAGAGGGAGCAGAAAGAGAAGACAGCATGATATGGTCCCCCTGAGTGCATCAGCCAGGTGCCTCACCTTATTTTCCCCATCATAGGCAGAGCTGATTGAGGCTGTACATGATCCAAATGCACAGCAGGCTGAGCTGAAATGTTGCTACCCTGATGGATTTGGAAAAACCACCCACTTCCCCATAGTTAAAGATGCCTCATGGAGTCAGAGCCTCATCTGTTGCCATGAAACCTGGAACTTCTTCCTGATTTGTTACCTGTGGTGAAGATGCTGAACTCTACTGAGAGAAATGAGGAAAATGAAATATGGGACATGGTACATCTGAACCCTTGTTTCTTTGCTGATAGGCTGGACTCTGCCTCAGGAGGGCTCAGGCTCTCTTGCCTCACTTGTTCCCTGGAGCTGGATCTGACTGAAAGCTGCACCTATGCAGTCCTGTGGGGAGCCCTGTGGCTCTAAGGTGGACCCAGACCTAGGAGATCCCAGCCCTGCAGAATGACACAGGACAGGAATTAGGTAAGACAGCAAGAGACAGGACAGGAGGGGCCTGTGGTTAATGTCCAGCCTCCTCCATTCCTCTACTGAAGGACTTGATATCCTTTCCATTGAGTGAGCACCAGGATTCCCATGATGTTCATCAGGTGGATGGTTTCCAAGGAAGTATTGTAGGTCATTCTGGATTGTGTTAGGGGATGTGGAGACATGAATATAAAATATGATGGAAATGAGAGTATACTAATATGATCTATGAGGAGTCATTATAGAATTTTCAGAAAGACTGAAA